>OZ005695.1:8108111-8288104 GCA_963930775.1 Cliona cf. orientalis
GTTCTCTGAAAATTTTGTTACGTGTTTGTAGCATTCTGTGGTGCTGACAGTGGCACATGAGATGGTGGACATATACATGTACTACCTTGATTAGTACTGGGAAAGAAACTTGGGGTAGAGCTGTCAGTTGGAGTGCGTATGCCAGCTCCTGAATGCTGTGATGTGTTCAAGTCCATACGATTCAAACCTGGCAGTTGACCAGCAGTGTTATAGTAATTTGGGTCTATAGTTTGGTTATGTACAAACGGAGCTGAAATATTATAATATGTAAGTGATTGACGCCGGGTAGGTTGAGAGTGGAACGTGTGAGCAGAGATTGAGTTATCCGGAATGGAACTAGGGCTAGTGCCACTACCTGTACTCTCGTTGCTGTGCTGGGAATTATAACGGGTTACCCTGGGCGATGCACCAAGTGATAGCAGGTTGCCTGGATACTGCTGTTGTGTAGTGTTGTTGGTACCACCTGTATACCCCATAGCGCCGCCATACTGTTGATGAGGTGTCGAAGCAGTAGAGCTGCTTGTACTTGTGTACCCCACTGCGCTAGCGTTAGAGTTAGTGTTGCCAGACATCTGTCCAACTGCAGGTTGTTGAGTACACTGACGAGGCCGTTGTATATCCTCCTGACTGCAACCAACAGCTGTGTATGCATTTCTATCTAGTGGTAGTTCACTGTCGTGTTGCAGACTTGTCTGGCTGGCAGTGTACATTAAATCTACCATCGAAGATGAGGGTGTACCACTAAATGGTGTGGTTTCATTTGATACTCGTCCATCCAAGTTACAAGAGGTGTGTGAAGTGTTCGATTCTGTACTGTTCGTTCGTAAAGGACAATGTACAGCACTGTAGTTAGGAGGAGGGGGTGGGATACTGCCTGGAGAAGCCTGCAATTGGGAGTGCTGACTGGGGGTAAAATTCAGAAGTGATTGAGGCCGGGTAGTTTGAGAGGATGCAGGGACGTAAATTGATCCTGAATTTGTAGAATTTGCAGTGCTATCATCACTACGTTGGGAATGGAGTGGTATGGTATTAGTGTTATTACCTGCCGGGGGTGCTGAGCTGGAAGACACTCCTTGGGATAACATTTTTGCACTGTCAGGAGATTGTTGTTGCACGGTGGCATTCCCCTGTGTGGCTGTGAACGTCTGTCCTGATGGAGCCGGAGGTGGGCGTGGCTGTCCTGACGAAGCGGGAGGTGGGGGTGGCTGCAGAGTGGTCACCACAGAGTTCCCCGAGTTTTGTACGTCTTCCATAGACCTACTTGAACCAAGCACTCCATAGTTGTCTCTGTCTAAGGCACCAGTGGGTGGTTCAGTAGTTACGTTGCTATCTTGTGTTCCTGGATTAGTGTCCTCATGTTCCAATTCCAACGTGGAGCTAGCACTAGACGTAGACAGCTGTTCGTGATCGTGATTGTGTTCATTAGAAAGATCTTCCATTTCCATATCCCCTTCTGTGGGTGACTGTTGTCTTGAGTTATTTTCATTTCTAAATTATAAGTGTCAAATGATTGGTAAAGCTAGGCAACTGTACGAAGAACAGTATACAATTATTTGTACCTAATAGGTTGTACTGCTGCGTATACTCCTCGTTTATGTTTATGCTGCCTGCAAAGTACAAAACATATCCAACAATAATTTCACATGGTACATCATAATAATATGCTTTACCAACATACTGACAGTAAGGTAATATGTAGCATTATTTTCAGCTTAGGATGCACCCACATAAGGCACATGAAACTTCCGTAGGTCAATCTTCTACACTCTACACCTAGCCTTACATTGAGGAAAGCTTGTTTGTTATATCAGAAGCATATGAGCACCCCTAGGAATGCTCCCTAGCTAAGTACTCTAGAGGTTTGTAGGGGTCAACACATGAGGGCATCCATAAAGAGCACAATCACAAGACATATGAATATGCCCAACAGTGAACTGTGTACTAATTACGCCCACATGGGGAATTTCAGCACAGCTAACTTGTTGATCTAGCACATTCATGCTCACAGAATCCCCATCATGGCACACCCACCATGTAGTGCTCTGTGGGCGTGCAGCATACCCAAATGCCTAGGAGTTTGAGGTAATAGAATAGGGGTAGCAAAACAACTGTACCTTTGCTTTAGGTACACGTAGTAAACCAATAATGGTGTTGCCACCATGGTGATCACCAGTAGTGTTGGCACAGTAGCTGATGTACTAATGACTGCTGCCGAGTTAGATTTGGGTTCTTCAACACCAGGTGTAGTTGCTATAGATGGATCTATTGGTACACGCATTAAGTCAGAGATCAGGGCTAGCTGAGATGTGGAGGAACTTTTAAAGCTTAGGATACTCTGGTTCCAGCCTCGCTCCATGTCCACAAGTCGCAAAGTCCAGTCGCGCAAGCTGGAAGTTTTAAGCTGCACCAGAATATTGTACCTGTTTTTGAAGATCATTGGCTGCTCACAAGCTGGATTAACACATCCTTGTAGTGATAGCTGCTTCACTGTTATCAGCAGATTTGTTGAGATGTTGGGTTTAATGAAAGTACCTAATTGCTCATCTTTGTAAAGAAAATGGAGTGAACCACCAAGCTCAAAGCACCTTCCAAATGAAACTGAATTTCCTATAATGTGGAATGAACCTCTATAACTCTCGCCCTGCCAAAAACTGGCAAATGCCCCAACTGTTGCCACTCCAACAAATGTTTGCTGTGACGGACAGTGATAGCGTACTACTTGAGAAGCATTTCTTTGCTCTAAAAAAGAATCCGTGTTCAAATCAAAATAGACCACTTGGATCTGGTTTGTATTTGTGTTGTAGCAGTAACAAGCTATCAGCTCCTGTGGTGTGGAACTGCTCACAAAGTCTAGATGTCGGCAATAGGAGTATCCTGATGGTAAATTTGCTATAAAATTCACACCACCACCTGAGGGAACTTTTGCATACATGGCATTTTTGTACGTGAAGTAGATGTATGCATCGATCGCTCGATTTCCATAGACAAAAAAATTTGAGAGATGTGAAAGTTCGAAGGGGCTTATATGGTGAGGTGATAAACATGATAGCCGTATGTCCGTCACGCTCATTGCATTTCTCACTTCACACAGCATTATAAAATCTCCTCGTCCGCTATTAACTAAGCACAATAAACGCAGTGCTCCGAAAAAGTTAATCACCGAAATTGGATTGCATTGCCGTGGGAAATCAACTGTCCTAGTCTGCTTGTGAGAAAGTGCTGTACCATTGTAAAAGAATTCCACGACTCCAAGAGCTGATTTGGTAAGAGGAACATAGAAGATCAAGCGAGTGTGATTATCATCGGTGGTGGACATCAGATACGTCAGATTTCGACATCTTGACGGATGGAAGGCACACGAATCTGGATAGGAGAAATTTTCGAACCTTATTGAGATGGGGTGTGGGTTGGCACGGGATGCGTACGTGATCGAAGCTGTCCCAGTGCTGTCGTTGCCAGCAATGAAAAGATGCTCATCATATTCAACTGGAATAAGAAGTGACATTAAATACTGATAATAGCAAATTAAGCTCCACTCCACCCCCTCCCACAATAATAAGATACAGTGCTGAACAAGTGCTTGCTGGCTAATAAAAGGGCACCGACCAATAATAATTTAATTTATTTAGCTAGGGCCTACGCACTGGTGTACAATTCGGAGCCAGGTTAAGTTTCGAAAATCTTAGGATTTCTTGTCACAAAGGATGTCAACTTGGCAGCACTAACTTATAAAGCAGCACGCAAAACTAGCATCTATCAGACTCTGTGGCTCTGATCTCACGCATTCACTATGGATAGGGGGCGTAGGCTACAACAATTGTCGAGCCTCGGACTTGTCTTTCATGTTCATCACCACCGTGCACCACATATATACATTGATACAAAACGTCATACCTTGTGCTGTATCGTCCAGTCCTGCGGTGTCCAGGCAGACTACCAGAGTGGCGAAGGTGGTAAGGCAACACGTACACAGAAATTTGGTACTTTTCGTCATTTTTTGGCCTCGATATTTAATTTGCGGTTGAGAGAACATACACTACAAAGCTTGCTATTCGCGGCTAATACTATTATTAGAGTATTGAAAATTCCCTTTGTACATAATTTTAATCTGTGTGGTTACATCATAATAATTATAATTATATATAGTGACCTCGAATTACGTAATTGACATACGCATTGCGCATGCGTAAGAGGCTAAAATTAGACTACAGTTTCGAACTTGTATGGAAACTTCTGCTTTGACGTTTGTAGCTCACTTGCTTCTGCCCTTTCTTTTTCCTTGCTTATGAATTCCATAGCATTAAATTTCGCTCCGTCTAGAGGAGGCAAAGTCTTGTTTGTCATCTTCTGCCCCAGTGGACTTTCTGTCAGTTTTTCACCAGTCAATACGCTTCCAATTTTGGATTCCTGCACATGCATAGGTATTCCTAGAAGTGCTTCATTATTTAATGGGCTGTCATCTCCATTTTCAACAACCGTGTCAGTGTTGGTTATAATACCTTCAATGCTGCTTTTCTTAATGGACTCAGAATACTTTGCATCAGATGACTCAAGATTTATGCTGGTATCGGCTGACGTTCGAGCAACAGTTTTTATCGTGCGGCCAACAAAAGTACACTTAATTATTGGTGCAACTTCCTCTTGTGAGAATAGAGTGTCATCTAGATCTATAGGTTTGCCAGTTTCTGTACTCATTTCATTTTCTTCTGTATAAACTTCCTGTGAAGATGAAGACGTGTTGAGATCAGATGCTGGACCCTTTGAGGATAACTCGGATTGTCCACTTGTGCTTTTAGTGCTGTAGCTAGTCAGACTCCCTTCTAATTCTGCCATGGAGCCTAGGTGAACTGCAGTGTGTTTTTCATCTCCAAAATCATGATCAATAAAACTCGTAGGGTCTGGTAACTGATTGTGATCATTGCTTAAATCCTCTCCTTTGTCTCTGCTAGTCTCAAGATGGTATCCACTTTCTCTTGTTTCAAATTGTTCTTTTATATCTTCTTGATCCCCTAATTTCTTGCCTACTTCTTCAAAATCACTGTGTTCTTTGTCTACATTAATTTCTCTAATCTCATGATGGTCTCCTATATCTTTTTGATCCATCGTACACTCTAGTTCCTTGGCTGGTACTGGTGCTTCAAATTTGTGCTTGCTATCATCTCCACTTAATTCTTCAGTCTCAAGATGGTCTCGTACATCTTCTTCATCCACTACATACTTCAATTCCTTGGCCGATACTTTACAGTCACCATCACCTTTGTCTCCCTTTGTTTCTCTACTTTCAAGATGGTCTTCTATACCTTCTTGATCCATTGCATGCTCAAATTTCTTAGATATTCTTTCAAAATCGTCCTTATTAGTCTGGGAAAAGTTCTCTTCAACTTCATTGATTTCCTCAGGAGGCTCTGATGACTCTTCAGCTGCATCACAGGGTACAGAAGAAAGGTCTTCAGTATGATCTTCAGTGGCTTCCGTTTCTGGTACTACAACAGCCGGTAAGATTGGAGACACAGGCATATCCATCGGATGGATCACATCAGGATCTGAATTCAAAGGAAGCGTGTCTTCTTTACCAACCTCCTGCTTCTCATGGTCGAAAGGATTAGCTGAATCTGAGGGTTTATGCTGTTGATGCTGATCAATATCATGACTATGTATTACCTCAGTAGGATTACCAGATTCTAATGCACTGCTATCGATCTCACTTGGCAATCCCGAAGAATGATTTATCACTTGCAATGATATTTCGCCACTATTGCCTTTTCCCTCCATGTCACCGGTACCATTCACTTTTTCTTCGCCTTCAGTGTCACTATTATTGTCCGCATTGTCCTGATCCGGTAATCCTGAAGAATGATTTATCACTTGCAATGATATTTTGCCACTATTGCCTTCTCCCCCCATGTCACCGGTACCATTAACTTTTTCTTCACCTTCAATGTCACTATTATTGTCCGCATTGTCCTGATCCGGTAATGAGAGCAGTTCACCTGATGCTTGCTCTTCTCTTCCTTTCAGTATCACTGGTAGCTCACTCGTTGCCTCGTCAGGTAGTGCTGATTTGTCACTTTTATCACCCTCTCTCCCTGTTTTGTTGGCATCATCACTTACACTGTCTCCTTCCTCAAATTCTCCTTCTCCGTTACTATTGAGCTGTGTGCATATAGCATTTGATGGAAGTGGTGGCTCCTCAGTTTCTCTGTATTCTGTAGAATTGGCACTTCTCTCCAGCTCACTTTCTCTATCTTTCATGTCATCACTAATGCAGCCTCTGTCCTCAGATTTCTGATCAGCTGATAGGGATAGTTCACTAGCTATAGATGTACCTTGTTTTTCTCCGTTATCATTGAGCGGAGGGTTTAGTGACCCACTGGTTTCTATATGTTCTGTGGACTCAGCTCTCCTATCTTCTCCCTCACCTTCTCTATCTATGGTGCCATCACTGATATGGCCTCCATTCTCGAACTCCTTATCAACCGTCGGAGATATTAATTCACTAGGATCTGATGTACCATTAATGACAGTTTGCTCCTCTACTCTTACAGCACTGAACTGTGAATTTAATTGAGATGGTGGCTCCTCGCTTTCTGTGATGTGTTGATCAGTTGATGGTGCTGGTGAGCTTTCAGGTTGAGAGTTTCCTTTCAGGCACTCTGGACCACTGCTTGAAGCATGGGCATTAATGATCACCTCTCCTTGATCATCGGAAGGTGGGTTGATTTCATCTTCTAGACTAGCAGCTGTATTGAGATTGTTATCTTTGCTGCCGGCTTTATCGGGTTCTATTAACTTTTGTGTCTCTGAAATACTCAAGTCAGTTACCGTCTCTTCTTCTAGATCTTGTGGATATGGTGTGTCAACATTGTGATCAACTGACAGGGAATCGGATGTTGTTTGATTTTCAAACACTATCACAGTGGCTGGCGTTTCCTCACAACCAGTACCATGCTCATGATCATCGAAGACAAAACTCCTACGATAAAGTTATAATATACAACTAGCAACACGTAATATTAAATTTATTATATCGAGCTTACCCTGAGTATACAGGATTTGAATATGAAGAATCATTATCTGCTTCTGCTCCCAACTCAGCTGCTACAGTATTGATTGGCTGAGATTCTGGAACTGAGTAGTTTTCTATCACAACATCTTGAGGTTGTTTTGCGAACGTTACATCCGGTAATTTATACTTGCCACTGGTCCTACTCCCTGAGCAGCTGTTGAAATTAAATAATGTCATGAATCATGATGATATCAAATTCATGTACTGATACGTTCAAGGTCAAACTTTGGAACTTACCATCTCTTGATAACAATCACGAATAATATTATGATTGCGATAACAATAATCATGACTAGTATCGAGAGAATGGCCACAGGCACAATCACCTCTAAGGAAACACCCCTTTTGGTGCCGACGTGGGTTTGATTAGGCTCATCAGATGAATCTGTTGGGTCTACGTACATTGTGGTTGGTGATACACTATGGATAGGGATAGTTGGGAGGTCAGACATTAAGGTAACGAGTTGGAGAGGGGCACTCCCTAGGTCTATGATCGAGCGATTAAGAAGTACGTCAAAAACCATCACATTTCTCCTCAGCTCATTACGAACCACTATGTATCTGTTGCCATAAACGAGAGGAAGCTCACAGTTCGACTCTGAGCACCCCTGTGTAGCTGGTATGAGCCACAAGCTTTCTGATGTCATATTGAATAGATAAGCGCCAACAGTTCTGTCTGTGTATACAAGAAGGTGGTCACCTCTCGCTGACTCAAAGCACGTACCAGAATGGAAATCCATGCTGATCGTTGGTGACTCAAATATCCTGATCACAGGGTTGCCATCTTTGCTTATCTTGTAGCTGAATTCCATTTGCATTTGTGATAAGTGGATAGTGTATTGGGCAGTCGGTGAGCAGGGATAAGGAATATTTGATGCTTCTTCAATTCTAGTAATGCTGTGTAGGTTGAGGTTGTATGTAATGACATTTCGATTGCGACAGTAAACAAGAAGGTTTTGCTTATCTTGTGGGCTTATGAGCAATTGATCAACTGATGAGCAATAAGTGGGGAGTGCAAATGTGAAAGGACGGTTTGAACTTGAGCTTGGAAAGAGTTCATAAAGGGTGTTCTGTACTAGAAAAACTAAGCTCTCGTTTATAGCAACAATGTTAGAAATACTCGAGAAGCCAGCTCCGTTTTCAACAATTGATACGTTTACATTCACTTGACGACAAGGTTGAAGTGTAGACTGAGTTACTGCTGTTGAATTGAGTATTAGCTCACACACATAATATCGATGGTCTGTTCCAATGCAGGGGATGAAATAATCAGGGCCGATCTTATGAACACCAAGGGAAGGCCCACAGCTATGATTGCCATTGACACTATCGAATAACAATCTATGCTGTGCAACCAGGCTTAGTTGGTTGATGGATGTGCCATTGTATGCCAGTTCAAGAATTTGAACTCCGTCCTCGAGTGGAACCAATAGGATGTGCACGCTTGTAAGGCTGCTAGTATCAGTAGACTCGATTAGCAGTTCCCTGCATCTTGATGGGTGTGAACCACAGGCAGACGATACAGAATAGCCATCCAGGGAAAGAGAGAGCATATTAGTTGGTTGTGAAGCTGCCAACAGTCTTTCATATCCGTTTTCATCATTTCCAATGGCAATGAGATAGTTATTGCTAGAGAGTAGTTGCCCTATGTTACACAAATTCTTAGCTTAGACAGTGAAACAGATAGAGAGCCCCACCCATCTAAGCTAAGTACACAGAAGTTATTAAGACCAACCTTGTTCACATGTAGAGTGTCTCCAGCTATGCAGAACACACAACAGAAGTATCAGTCTTGCCATTATATCAAAATTATTATACAAGTAAGCTAAGAATCTTATGCACATAGCTTTCTATTACAGTACACACATCTCAGTTGCACTTTGTCAAAATTAATCTATATTAAATTCATGGAGAATCTGAGCTGATGATAATCACAGATCTATGCATCTATATATACTCTTTTCAAGAGAAGGTAATGATCCGATTGCTGAGCTTTTATCAAACTATATAATATTATTGCATACCCCCGGTAGTTCATGTTAATTAATCGGTGTTAAAGTGGATTACACAAGCAGTTTGTTCATGAAGCTATTGTTATGCTCGTCATAAACATACATAGAAAAGTGGTTGCAAATCACTGAACAGCTACATATTATGTGCATACCTAGCTCAATAAAAGTGCAGTTAAGGGTTGCACTCTTGTTGAGAAAAACTAAGTTTTGAGGGGATGGGGTGGTAGCTACAGCATTGCTACAAGAATGTGATCATGCAGACTAGCAACATAATTCATTAATGCCAGGGATTAGCCAAGCAGATGATGAATAAACTGTGAATATTACACAATAGCATACATGTACACACACACACACTTGTAGAGCATGCAATGATTAATCAGCATTATGATACAGACACAAAAAATTAATACTGACCCATTCATAATATTCAAATTTATTATTATGGAGTCCAAGAAGGTATGTGGCTTACCATTGATGCTATACATGTATATACTAGTGAGTCAATGTTTGTGTATAATAGTTGATTACTGTCTGGATGTACCATAAATAATATTATTGTATAAACAATTATCTATTATGCTTCATAGTTTTACGCACAAATTATAATAGTGAATGCCATCAAATTACAGCGGATAAGTATATTATGAAAAATTAATGCAATAAATAATATTATGATCTGTCATCTATAGCTAGCTACCTGTGTGGCACCACTGGTTGAGTAGCATTACTCCTTGCTTCATTAAAATTAGTTTCTGCAATAGGTTGTACAATTATGTTGGACTCTTGTCCTTGAGAATCACAGAGAGGGCTTGCAGACGAATGTCTACTACTCCCACTCAGTGGTGATCCTGATGAAGGTGTGGCTGCATCTGGAGACAGTATTTCTGAGCCCGACGTGTTTCTACTTGAGTGAAGTTGGCTCATGCTATTAGATGTACATGAGGCAGAATCTCTCTCCCTTCATAATAATATTAATAATGAACAGTATCATAGTAGCTATAGTGATGAATCAATACAACTCACCTGCATAGATTGGTTATTGCAATGCCTGCACCAGTTGGCAAAACACTATGTTCATATCTACCAGTTGATGACTGACTGTCAATTGGGGGAGGTGGTGTGCTTTTTCGTCTCCTGTGTACAAAATGGAGGATTCAATTGGATATTCATTACCAATAAGTTTAAGGGATTTACCTGTAGCACTGAATACATCCAATGGTACCACCTACACTTAAACCAATAATAATTATTACTACTATTACAGCAATGGCAATAAGGGGTCCAATATCTTCTTCTGGATCATTTACATGTGTAGGTGAGGTATTCATATCATATGTTACAGCAGTTGACATTACTGATGTTGGGACTGAAGTTGCAATTGAGCTCGAGTGTGGTGTTGGGGATGACACCATCACTGCTGAACTAGCTATAGGAGTGCGAGTAGGTTCAATTTCTATTACAGTTGAAAGATTGGAGACCACAGTAGCAAGTTGAAGTAACGCAATATTATGATCTTGCTGTGTAATTATGGGTGGATGGATGTTTCGTATGTCAAGATCAAAGACAGAAGAAGTTTGATGGTCGAGACTGTGAGTGACAATGTATCGTTCATTAATTATCAGTGGTCTAGCATACTGGTTGCTTATCGAGATATTATACACTGGTGGTGCATGCATTGACGAATTGATGAGATGCAAATTATTACTCCAGTCAGTATATAAGAATAGGTGATGATCTCTATACTCAATGCATTCTCCAAACTTAAACTGCCTGTTTGTAGCTCGTAGTTTGGAAAATGATCTTCCGTCCACTCTGTAATTGTAGCGTATGTCAGCATGTTTGTTGTTAGTCAGGTTAACAGATACCGAAAAGTTTGTAGTAACTGAGCAAGGAAAGTAGAGATGGTTGTTAAACTGAGAAGCATGGGCAGAATCAAAGTTATATTCTACCATAGTATTATTTGCACAATAAATCAAGAGTTTCGATTCGCTAATCTTTTGTAAACGCAATAAAATCTGGCAGTTTGCACTGTTAGAAAACTGAATAGGTTCCACATTTGCACCATCTATCACATCGTCTTGGTATATATGATTGTTGGAAGCAAACAATAAATGCAACCCAATGCGGCTTGGCAAGTAACGAACAACATCTGAAATGTGTTCCACAACTATGTCGGTGCTGGGGTTTAAGAGTAGGTGACACTCTTTAGATGATAAGAAAACTGTGGAGTTTTGCTGATTTATTTGTGTTAATTTACATCGACAGACTCCACTTGAACTGGCGCACAGTGTATACAAAGATTCAGTTTTGTACACTCCAAGTGATGCGCACATGTGTGGGCATGGATTGCCAAAACGGTACAGTATATGTGGCTGAATCACAGTAATCCGGGTTTCGTTTTCCGTGCCAATAATATCTTGAGCAGCAGATCCATTGTACATAAACGTCACGTTAAGTACACCATTTTCTAGTGGTACGAAGACGTGATGTAGGCTTGTTGCATCACTACTGTACGAAGATTCCACTGTCAACTCGCGACTTCTTGACGATTGCTCGGAGAATGCCGATGATACGGCATGATCTGGACCAATGGGGACTGTCACGGCGACCTGAGACGGAGCCGAGATCTTGGGCGTAATCCACATTTTACTGATTCCATTTGAATCGCTACCAATTACCACAAGATGTTCATTTCTGAGATGTTCAGTCAGAGAATTCCCTGTGACAATAATATTATGGAACGTATAGATTATTCGTCTAGCCCCTCCCCCCGGCCCCTCGCCGAACTTGAATACTAACCTGCTTGACAGACAAAAGCAGTTATTGATAAGAAGACTTCAATCCACTTCATCAATGTCATCTTTTCAGCAAGACCATTTCGATTTCTGTCATTTTTTACAGTTCAGGAGGCTTTTTAGCCAAGTCGACCACTGCGCTCTAGCTCTCCGATCCCCGAGTGGATCATTATTAATGACGTAATAGTGTCTCTGTGATAATTGACAATGATTGTCATTAATGGGAGTTACCACCAAGTTCATTAGCTAATAATATCTATTTTTAGCATGACCCAAAGGGCTAGCTGTTCCAAAGTTCACCCACCATTACAGCTAGATCTATTCATGCACTTTCAGTACCAATAGGCAGTACCCCTTTTTTGGGCAATCATTTGTATAGCTAGTGTAGCTAGGATTATAGAGCACTATAATATGAGTATGTACATGTAATTATACCAGTAATGATGCATGCATGTTATAAGCGGCCAATTACATGTGACAAGTGACTTAGATTCCTAATGATAGTGCAACAAAATCAATCGTGTTTGCAGTTAGTGATCTGTATCACCTCTGCTACTGTTCTCTTGCATGAGGTGGGTTCTTAATGGATACAAACAGTCTGTCTTCTCCTCTGGAACTGCCACTTGTGAGTCAACACTGGAACTTTCTTTAATGCGCTGCCGTACTATCTTTGGAGCACCACTGCTGGACTGTGAGCGCTGAGAGTCTGTATCCAAGGATTCATCTCTGTCTTTATCAGCAGTAACTAGATCTATAGTATTGAATTTCACAGATTCAGTACTTGAAGATACATCAGATTTCGAGAACTGGGTGTTGCTTGTACCCGAGGCGTCTTTTTCAATCTTGGTGTGAACGTCAGCTTCTACTGTTTGCTTGCTAGCTATTTCAGTATCTTCAATATGAAAATGTTCTGCTTTTATGTCTGATTCTGGAACTACATCAGGCTCCACGTTTTCTGTATCATCTAGATTTCCATGATTAGTAGCAGCAGAGGCTGGTATCACAGACGGTTGAATAGTTTCACTGCATACAATGATCAAAGTTATGATTATTGCATGGATGATCAATAATTATAGCTAGCTACCTGGTCACACTTACTCTTCAGAATTCACAGCAGACGCCGCTTCATTTGGTGACGTCTCATTTAATTCTGCTGGCTCACTGCCTCCCATGTGAACTGCTGACCCTTGCACTAGTGCGGGAGAGTAGTTCCTATATGCAGCGTGGAATTTAATCAATTTGAAAATTCATAGTGATGATTCAAATTGAGAGAAGTTGGGGACTTACCTCTGTCTTTTGAGCCTGATACTAATAATAACTACTAACAACAACACAATTATAGCTGTAATGATGATAATGCTTATCACCACAATCGCAGCAACAATCCCCAGGCTCAAAGATTGGTTACTATCTTCCATGAATTCAGATGGTGAAGTATTCATAGTGTCCATACTTGTGGTGATAGGTTCTGTGGGAACATGTACTATTTGTATGTCATGAATCAGAGAGAGCAACAAAAATTGTGTTTCCCGGAGTACAATATTGGCTCGGCCTTGCCTGATATCATGCACAGTAACCCTATTCTCTTCTCTATTGCGCACGACTAAGTATTGATCATTGTACACCAAAATGAATTCACATTCATCCTCTGTTCCACAGCAACATGTGTTTGGCAAAAGAGTGAAATTCCTTGATGTTGCATTGAATAAATATACACCCATACTTCGATCCGTGTATGCAAATAGGTTATGGCTGCCATTATTAAAGCATATTCCTGAATGAAAGTCACTGCTCATAGTTGGAGATGGGGAGATCTGAACTGTATCACTGCCATTGTTTCGGAGTTTATAACTGAGCTCCATCTGATTTTGGTTCAAATGAATAATAAATTCCGCTGATGGTGAACAAGGATACTGCACATTTTCTAATCCCCCAAAGTTTACAATTTGATCGACATCAGTACTATACACGATAGAAGTACGATCACGGCAGTACAGAAGTAATTCACCATCACCTTTCGGACTTAAGAGCAGTTGATCAATCTGAGAACAAAGACGAGAGAAATCATCCACATAATATACATTATTAGTAATAGGGAAGAGGTTATAGAGGCCATTCTGAAGTAGAAATAAGAGGTGCTGTTGTGGTACATACGTGTCATCTGACAGAACTATGTTAGAGAGACTTGTAAATCCAGCTGTACCGATATCCAGCATTTGCTGGCAGCCATGTATAGAAGATCGTGCAATTGCTGTCATATTGATGGTGAGTGTACAGATGTATAAACGCTCTCTAGTGATGCATGGCACGTAGTTTGTGGTACCAATTTGGTATGCATTCAGTGAAGAGCAATTATTACCATTGCCACTGATACCACTAAACATGAGTGAGTGTTGAGAAGTGATATTTAGTTCATTCTCTGTCCCATCGTGATAAAATTCTAGTAGTTGCAATCCGTTTTCCAGGGGGATCATGATCAAGTGCTTGGTAATCAGGTCACTTAGCCTGGTAGACTGCACCGTCAACTCTCGACACCTTGATGGATGTGTTCCACAAGCGGAAGAAATGGAGTGGCCATTCAGGGTGACAGTTGTGACTGAGCTAGCAAGCTTTGAGGCCACGGTGAGAATGCCATCTCCATCCTCACTATTTCCAACGGCAAGAAGATGTTCGTCACTAACTGTGGTTGTCCCCTTAGCTGCATGTAGTGAGTATATAGTGTGTGTGCAAGCATGGATTATATTATTCCATGGTGCAGGCTTGAGCAGCCCCACCCACTTTGTAGGCACAGCAAGTATTGTATGATCATGCACAAAATTGATTGTACCTTTCCAGCTACAAGCGAAGCAGCCAAAAAGCATAAAAATCAACACTTCTAGATCTCCTCTCATTATCGTCAGTTTCTGACGATTTGTAGATCGTATCGCTAGAGCTAGAGCGAGCGCTGACCCCACAAACAGTGATGTAATGGTTACATCATAGATAATGCGTAGTCTAAATTATCTATGGTTACATAATCATAGTGCTCAGAGTCATGCATGGCCTATGGGCGTCCATGCGTACATATCCGGTATCAAAATAATGGGGTTCCCCACGTTTTTAGAAGAGTTCGTGGTAAATACAGTTTCATGTGGTTGCGGGCACACTAAAATGGGAGGTTCAGCTTCGGATCCTCGTTCTTAGCCATGAGATGTTACTTATCTTATCAAACTGGCAGGATATGAGTGCGCCATTGAGGCTGGTCGTGTATTTTGCGATGCATTCCAGCCCCACCCACTCGGACCCATGCATGCTGCACTGTACTGCTGAACAGGCATCCACGTACGTGATGCCGACTGTAATACGAGTTTCGGCACGCTGCAGCCAGCAGCAGTTTAATAGTTCTAGCCACACCATGAAGCTGATAGGTGCTCTGCTACTATTGTTTATAGCTGTCACTTGTTTTGGCTCAGCTACTTCAGCTCGTAGCTATACCAGATCTAGTGCTACAAATTCTCAGCAGTTTATCTACTCAGAATGTAGTGAAGAGTTTCTGCTGGTCATTGATGAAGATAGTGAAGGAGTGGCTCTCTCTGTACTAGCTGCAGTTGGCAATAATGAAGAGAGAGTACTGCATCTTACTGGTCAAACACTTTCATCGGACACTCAATGTGGTGAAGATGGCTTCAGGTGCAAGAATTTCCTGGTCATAAAGAATACCATTCTCAATTCTACACTTGTGTTCGTTCCACTACACAATGCACTGCTCCTTACACGTTTTGTACTGAATGATACTGGAATCATACTTGAGGAGTACCACTTGATAAATCTGACTAGATTTAATTGTACTCCTGTTGCTTCCTTTGAAGTCCTCCACAGTGTGTATACAGTTTGCTTAAATGTAGAAGAATCTTACCTAGCATTATTTGAAGTCCGGCTTAACTCGGAATCTCTGACAAGAGCTTCTATTATTGGACCACTTGCTCGAAACTATTTCAGCATTCAAAGCTCTAACCAAATCTCCGAGTTCAAATACATAGAGTTATATAATTTCCACTTCATCTATTTTGCGTATGCAAACTACTTGTACCACTTCGATCCTCTCAACTATGTTTTAAACTATGCTGGACCCTTTCATCAAAACTGCACCTCAGTTAAAGAATTGGTCTATATTGGAAGGGATACTATAATAGGATCCTGCAGAGAAGGTGCAACTATCTATTTTGATCTCAATTACGAAACTTGGACAAAATACCAACCATATTCGAGCTATGGTAGGCCTTATGTATGTCCTGATCGCAGTAAAAGATTGATAGTATTTTTACAAGGTGGATATGTTCAGTTCAATGTCAGTGAAACTAAAATGATCAGGCTTGAATTAATAGGAAATGATTTTGTTTCTGGGGAGTGTTTTGGCAATAGCAGTGGCTTTCATTTTGTGTACATTGATCAACAAGAAGGTACTTTCATTCTCGATCTCACAACATTCAATTTTACACAAATATTAACCAAACCTTGCTTCACCATAGATAATAATCTAAAATGTGCACAAATTCAAGTGCTCGATAACCAATACCTTGTAGTACAGCAGTGGGAAAACCATGAAAATTTGACAGGCCCAAATAATAGCACTGCTCAACAGACTACTGTGTTTGATGCACAAGATAATTTCCAGGTTGTCACAACAATCAGTGAAACAAATAGAAGCACAAGTCTTATTTCTATCATAGCAAGTAACCTCAAGTCATGCCCAAGCACTGTTCCAATAGTGCCAACAACAGAAATCACCATGGCAACTAGTACTGCTGCAAGTAGGTCTATCACCCCAACTGAAATTATTGAAACAAGCGAAGATCATATAAGTACCAATCTTGCTACCACCTCTTTCACTGACAGTAACGAAGCGACACTAATACTAGTCATTGCCATGGGTGTTACTGGACTGGTGCTTATTATGCTACTAATCGCAGTGACCATCCTCATCATTATCATTATTATTTTTGTCAGGCATACTGAAAATAAATCAAATAGCAGGTAAGTTCCCATGCACGTAGTATTAATAATAATCATCACTGTCACATGCATGTGTACTATTAGGCACTTCCATGAAAATATGATTACCTTTGAACTTGCATAAAGCATTGTATTAGTCCATTGTGTTAAAAATCAATTTTTTATTATCTTGTATCTCGTACAGGCACATAATTGATGGAACACAAACAGTTGTGCTGACAACTACTAGGAAATCTACATGCAGCACAGGTGATGCTGAGTTGGGCTCTGTAGTGCTCGTTGAGTGTAAAGAGATGGAAAAGTCTCCAAACAATACCGTAGTTTAGCAGTTTTTTTCTTTGAACTTGTGAATACAGATATTGGAGGGAATCTCCCTGGGGATTCCCCACATATTCTAGAATGAATGACCCAACAAGAAATATAATACATAATATATATATATATATCAATTCACACTCTGAGCACAGCATGACAATACATCAATGCCTCAAAGGAATTCCGAGCCACATACATTATTACCAGGAAGTACCTTCAGGAAAGTATGAAAATTATGGGTATGAATTTCTTTAACAGCATGTGCTGAGTCAGCCAAGAGGCATAAGTTATGCAGGAATAATAATATAATTATTATAATAGTATGTAGCTTAACTTATGATATTACTAGACAATTAGATATGCTGATTCACATTATTTGGGGGGGGGGGGTTCTTTCCCTGGGAGTAGCCCAGGCCATCCACTTATAATAATATTAGGAGTGGTACTTTTTGTATTATTAGCTATAGTCCATTATTATTAGTAGGATACTCAATGTAGTAAATGTGCTTTGGTATTAACATAGCAGGATGTATCTAATATAGAGTTAAGGCAAATAAGTTGAAATATGCACTACAATATTCTCAATCATACTTGTTGATTAAACTTTGTTTGGTGGTTACCAGTAGTTTAGACTAGATTCAATGAGAATCTCATCATAATAATATTATTTTTATACACATTATTAATCATGTGTACAAGGAAATCTTTAATAATTATTGTATTACATCCATTATACACGTACAGCTCTCAATACAGGTAGGTTGGCTGAAAATTACTTAGCTATAATATTATTATGGTATTGTATAATTATACTAGGTTGCAGAATTGTTAATACATGTATTATGTCACTTTGGCGGTAGCATCATAGGGGCTGATATCTCCTTCACCACCTCCTCTCCACACAGGGCAGCTACAATGGCCAGGGCAAACTCGAAACAAGAGCCAGGCCCTCGACTGGTGATGGTCGTGCCATCCCTACACACCCTAGCCTCACTGTAGCTGTACTGACCACTGTCCTCAAGCTCCTGCTTCACACATGGATGAGAGGTCACTTGCTTGCCCTGAATAAAAGCAGAGAGGGGGGGGGGGATGGGAAGAGAGAGAGGGAGAGTGAGTAGAGGAGAGGAGAGCAGGGAAAGAAGAAAAGGGTGAAAAGGAAGGGCAAGAGGAAATATGATCACAGTTGAATGACTCGAGTGGACACAATAATCCTGGCACTGATAGGCTAGGCAGCTAAGCCCGTCCGGAAATAATACTGGCAGGCGCTAACTACTTCAATGGACTGTCCAACTGTATTGATCCAAAACAGCACCGGCAAACTTTCCTTTCAGGAAATCCATTTCATTTAACTTGTATTACTCATTACATGGTAACTTAGCAGCTACAGCAGGCATATTCCCAAGTCATACACTGAGATAAAAATTTACTTCTGAATCACTCGTACACACGCTCACCCTAACACACCTTTGCAATGCCGTGAGCCAGTAGAGCACTGGGAGCTGCACACACAGCTGCCACAAACCCCCCAGCCGTCTCCTGAGACTGAAGCACCTGCTTCACCTTACCCGACGCCGCCAGCTGCTTTGATCCGCCCAGTCCCCCCGGCAACACAACCACATCAAAGGGCCCCTTTGCTAATGCCTCGTCAAGTGACATATCAGGAACGATTCGGACCTTTCTGCTGCACTCAACCGGTTCTGCAGAATCGAGGCCGGCTAGGATTACACTGATCTTTGCTCTCCGGAGGACATCGGTTGATATCACTGTCTCCATCTCCTCCGCCCCAGCGGCTAGGATCACCAAAGCCTTCTTCTCAACAGAACTTGACATCTTTGTGTAGAACTATATAATTAAAAAAGAGAAAGGTCGATACTGGTTCAAATACTGGTACAAGGCTTGATAAGAGACGGCGGCTATCAATCAAACAGAGATTTAGAGGAGCAACCTCTGACTAAAGATGTCATGCATCACAGCTAGATTATCTATGCATTCAGCATGTTAATTTATAGCACAGTCTACTAGTGAAAGAGTTGCAATCGTGAACATACCCTCAATTTCGGGCGACTATCCACTAACAGGAGCCTCCTACCACCAAATACCAGTGCCTTAGCAGCTTTACTGACACACAGCATGGACAGGTATTAAAGGTTGAAAGGTCAAGTCGTGTGGGCGGGGTCAGTCCACGTGGTAAAACCCAGTTTTGATGACAGGAAGAAGGCTATTGCACGTCTTGCCTCAGGATGGATAAAAGGCAGCAGTGTTATACTGTGATCTCCAGCTTGGAAGACTCTGGACAGTCAGTTGTCAGGTATGCAGCAGCAATACAATTTTACCACAATGGTAATTTTTACTGCTTGACCGCAAAAATGTCATCTCTACTACAGTCTAGTGCCTCCGATTTTGCATTCTGGTTGCATTTTGTTGGAAGTTTACTTATAGTGCATTCCTTCTCTTCACAGTTCTATCACTTGATTCCCAGAGATAAAAAAAAACGTCAAAAAAAAATCATTCCGCCATGAAGGTGGCTCTCTTTGCAGTGCTCTCTCTCTTTCTTCTCTCCACCGCCTCTGCACAGGAGGCGCCTCCTGTCGAAGAAACAGCTACAACCAACGTTCCTTCCTTCTGTCAGAGTTCTCTGGACATCATAATGGCCGAAATCAAGATGCTCTGGGATCCCAGAATGTTCAATATCACCATCAACTGCCTTTCCTTTGGCAGGGAGAGGATGCTGGAGACAGGAATTGTGTCTGTGTTCAATCTCAACGGTACGCCTTCAGCGAGATACGTGCTCCAGTGCCAGGGCAATGCCCTGACTGCTACTCAGTCCCCCCAGCCTGTGAGCAGGAGAGATATTATGACAAGGAACTATCGTGCATGCGTGGAGTGCGAGGATGCTACTAATGCAGCGGACATCTGCCCTGAACGTAAGTGCTTTTGATAAAATCACTTAATAAATTGTAGGCCTGAATATATGTGGTATACATGTACTTATAGAAACACTTGACATGACTTAAGTTGTGTAGATTGGAGGAGTTCTCATTTTAGGATCTTGTAAGAATCATAAAGTGTTTTTTTTAGTATTATTGTCCACTTCTGTGGATGGGGAACAAAGGGTTTGCATAACGTATTAGAGTTAATTAAGATTCTCTCTCTCTCTCTCTCTCTCTCTCTCTCTCTCTCTCTCTCTCTCTCTCTCTCTCTCTCTCTCTCTCTCTCTCTCTCCACCCACAGCATGTCCTCCTGAGTGTGACAGATGTGCTCGATTTCTTCCTGAAGGTATTCTGTGCACAGGTGAGTCAGTGAAACAATATACAGTATTTATCAGGTAGCTACATGTACATGCATGTATACAGTATTATTAGATGGATGGGGATTATGTGTGCAAAGCAGCATTTATCTATAGCCACATGCATATATGTTGCTTTTTAAATCAAAAAATTTAATTGTGTCACCTACATCTGGTCAAATATTCAATGGATAATAAAAAATTTACCGAAAGAGTATCCATAATCCCATTGGCTGTACAGTGTATATGTATACTAAAAAATGAACGTGCTAAAAAGTGGCACAATTTTAACCATTTTTTACAATTACTCCATTTCAATACTGCAATTCAGTACATTACTATATACATGCTTGCCAAAAGTGTGTGCACATGATCAGCACCTGCCCAGTGTAGCTGAGCCATAGTGGGGACATGCACATGCACATACATGATCCCTTCTGGCAAAAAGAATAAAAAAAAGGTGCGTGCATAATATTGGAGTGCCATAGTAGCATGTTGCTGGCTGATAGCCATCGATTTTCATCAATTATAACTTGGACAGGATGCTGTATTGGTGGGAGGGTGAGGGTGGCATACAACATTGTCCTTATAGCGCCTTAGTCTTGACCATAGCCTGAGGTTTGAGCTAGCTGTGAGCCAAGGGAACCTGGAAATAGCCGAGGCAGTGATCGGTGTTTTTTTTTCCTGTGATCGGGAGTATGATGTGAAATATCCAAAAAAAGTCCGTTAATAAAAATCGAAATACTATTTTGAGGATAGTGTACACGGTATACATGTATGATAATGTTTACTCTATCTCCCTCTTTTTCTCTCTATTTCTATATGTATCTTTCTCTCTCTCCCTCTCCCCTCTTCTCTACCTCCTCCAGATTGTGTGCGATACCACTTGCTCAATTCATATCCAAGAGGCAATGGTAAGTATCTTAATAATGAATATACTTCACATCATTACCGGGTACCTAGCTGGTTCAATCTGCTACAAGAACTCTACCTACATGCTTACATGATAGTTCTTAGCTTAACAAGGATGGGCACACACACTCTCACTTGTCTGTGTTGATAGCAGCCGAACTGTACTAGAGCACCACAGACCCCTGTGTTGATAGCAGCCGAACTGTACTAGAGCACCACAGGCATGCATCACCCCATCTACATCCTAAAGCTAGCTGGAAGAGAAAAAATCCGGGCAGCCACCGGGAATCGAACCCAGGGCCACTGGCTTACATGTACACCATGATCGACGTAATTATTCTCCTCTATCTCATTTTCCTCTTCTTCTCTTCAGTGCTGACAGCTGAGCAGGTAGAGACGGTGAGGACTAGACTGGAGGAGGCTGGACAGGAGGAGGTCTGCACAGACAATCCCGAAATCAACCCCGAAGATCCCACCATGTTTACCTGCGTCGAGGAGTGTCCTGATGCAGGGAACTTCTCCGAACCAGCAGGAATAGATAATGTTTGCTACGGTGAGACACAAAATTAATGTTAAATTTTGTGATATCCCCAAATATTGTATCTGCTTGTACTCTCGTTGCCAAGAGTTGCTTGTACAACAATATTGTGCAAAAAAGTATGTACATGTACCATCCTGTGAATTTGTGACTGCATTATTTATAACTAATGTTGAACTCTCTCTCTGCCCCACCCCCTCCCTCTCTCTCCTTCTTCCCACCCCCCCCCCTCTCTCTCTCTCTCTCTCTCTCTTTCCTCTTCCCCCTTCTCGCCTGTGGTATTGATTACTGTGTGGAGTGTGAGCGTAGTGAAGGTCAGGGTGGCCTTGATGAGTGCAGGGTCTGCCTTGCCGACACCATCTCTTTGATGGCCGCTGTTACTCGTGCCCTGATGCTCTCATCGCTAGGACGGCTATTCTCCAGGAGGCAGAGGAGAGAGAGGAACTGGCTACTCAACGCATGAGACAGATTGAATGTAAGCATAATATTGTTGGGCCCATTCGCTTGAAATACTGGGAGGAGCCAGGACTTAACTTTACGAAGCCTTCACCAGATGCTCAATAGCAAAAAAAAAAAAAAATCGATTGTAAAGGGTCGTTGATTTTCTTCGTAGATATAATATTACATGTATGTGATTATACAGTAATTATTATATTCTTGTCTGCAAGTGGCTGTTGCACTACCAACGGTGTCCATTATCGTGATTGCATTCTTCATTGCCATGTCAATCTATGCTCACCATCGCTATCCTCATCACAGCCTTTCTACAGACGTCAACCACAAAAACACACACGGGGATTTGTTGTAAGCATAATATCCAGTGCAAATGAGATGCATGATTATTGTTGGTTTAAATTTTGCCAGTAGGTGACTCAGTACTCTCTCTCTCTCTCTCTCTCTCTCTCTCTCTCTCTCTCTCTCTCTCTCTCTCTCTCTCTCTCTCTCTCTCTCTCTCTCTCTCTCTCTCTCTCTCTCTCTCTCTCTCTCTCTCTCTCTCTCTCTCTCTCTCTCTCTCTCTCTCTCTCTCTCTCTCTCCCCAGTACTGCTGAATCTGCAGCTCACCCTCATTCTCACTCTAGCCGTTCTGACCTTGTAGAGACTGGCTATCTCGGCCTGGCCATTAGATATGAACACTCCTCCCACCATGTATTTCGGTTTTTATGAACTAAGGCGTGACCTACAATTTTGTACCATATTAATTTAATATCTATGTATAATTATACCTAAAATTTAATTATCATGGACCAGAGTCAATGTCGACGTCTATTCATGTGGGTATGCGTTTTTTAATGAATGTATTGTCTATTTATTTTTGATACTCTTATAGTGTATAATAATAATAATGGCGATGTTTCTATCATTTTCGCGCACTCGTTCACCCACCAGCGTTGCCACCTTAGTAAGCCAGAGCCATGCCAAGTGTATGCATTTAGCGCATGCGTACTACCTCCCGGGCACCGGATGGATTTCCTGGTAATGTGACCCGCGTGACCTTTGCAGAGTCAGGAAGACAACAATCCACACAGGAACAGCCCTGCTATCGGATTTAGGGGCGCTCGATCTCTCTAGCTTGGATCCTTTCACATTCAGGTACAAATACCACTACTCAAGAAACTTTAATAAATAAATAGGTACTCTAGACAGTAGGTAAGCTACTATACAACTACTTACGTAGGCCAGCTCGTGAGTTTGCTGGCAAGCTCTTGTAGCTTGTTTGCCAAGTCTATCAATTTGAGGTGAAAATTTCAAGTCACCTTGTCTCTGTTTTGTTTGTTTTAGCTGTGGTGTGGTCGAAATGCGTCGCCATTGGTCACTGTGGCTTGTAGGAGCACTAGCGGCGCTCGGCGCCCTCTTCGTTAACGTTGGTGTGCGTGCGCAGGAGCACGGAGAGGGAGGAGGAGAATCCCCAGGAGTAGCTGAGATTACAGGAGAGACCGCTCAGATTTGTACCAGCTCTGTGGAGACTTTAACTAATGAAGTTCGAATTCTCTTCAGCGAGTACGACACGACCATCAACTGTTTTGCTTTCGGAGTAGAGGGACAGTTGGAGCGTGGGGTGGTGTCTTTGTTTCATAACGGTACGTCGGTGGGAAGATACGACCTGACCTGTAGGAGCAACACGGTCAAGGCGGAGCGGTTGATGAACCAGAGTGCCAGTCCTGTAGAACACACCGCCTGCTTGGAGTGTGCACCGACTTCTGAAGATGATATCTGTCCAGAACGTAAGTAGGTGCTTGAACAACTGCTAACCATATAAATGTGTACTCATTATCATAAAGACAGTGGTCACAAAATCAATTTAGCAGCTATAGTTGCGTGCTTCCTAACTAAAGTTACAACTCCTTATAATGTTATTGCATTGTACTTTGTCATCTACCACCACTCTCTCTCACTCACACTCGCTCTCTTTCTCTCTTTCTCTCTCTCTCTCTCTCTCTCTCACACACACACACTCACACAGCTTGTTCATCAGAGTGTGAAAAATGTGCTTACTTTGATCGTGTCAGCAGGGTCCTGTGCACAGGTAGATAACTTATAATGCCATAGGACTCCAACCAACCTGAACGTCCCATAGCCTCGTCCCCAGGCCCTTTGAACAGGTTATAAACTGCAGTCATTCCCTGTGTGTGTGTGTGTGTGTGTGTGTTGGTAGGCCAGTAGCTCTCTGCTACATACCTCATTTATAAGTACCCAATTAGGCAACTATTCTTCCATATAACTTAATAAGGCAGATCCTCATGCATGTGACTGTATGTAACATACTAGTACTACACTGGAAGTGGTACAGCATGATAATAATAGTAGCCCTGCATGATCCACCCTGGCCGCAAGCCACCAAAACAATGATCGTGAAACAGGATGTCACATCATACTGTAGATCCATAGGAGGTCTATTCACACACACACAGACCAATACTGCATCCTCTAACTTTACCATTGCTCCATACTATAGTGCATGCTATGCCATACAGTGAGTAATTCTGGCAAGCATTAATTATTAGTTAAACGAGCTAAATTGGTCATCTGAATGCTCGGGGTCATGGGCACGCATGCTCGAGTTTAAAGTTTGAATTTGGCAATCACTGAAATTTTTTCCTAATCTCCCAATAGAAAATTTTTACTGGTTTTCTACTATACCTTCATTGTAGAGATTTGCTACATAATAATATGCTACCATACTGTATTTACTCTGTTCTCCCTCTTTCTTACCACATCCAGAGTGCCACGTATATCGCCTGTTGAATGAATATCCTCCCGGCATCGGTAAGTTGACCTTGACTGTGGAAACATTTCGTAGGCAAGAATTTATTATCTCCCCAGTAGCAATTTACTTTTCTGTGGTTATGAGGTAATTATAGTGTAATTATGATGAAACCTATGGTGTAATCTATGAGGTAATTATGAGAAAATTCAGGGCCTCGCTGGAGCCTTTCTGAGACTTGAAAATCAGTAAATATGTAGAGTATCTTACGCATGTATCCAGCGAATAGATTACAAGCTGAGCGCTACTTTCTCTGAGAAGTACTGTTGGTTGAACTTCACGTGTTTTCTTGGCTTACGTAATGCCATGGATAAATAAAGCTAGCCTTGCCTTGCGCTATATATAGCACGCATCACTGCCACAAGGGGCTGGCCCGCGCGCGACTGCAGCAGCGTGACCAACCTGAACTTCGGAAGGAATACTGTGTTGTCGAGTTCGTCTCTGTGATTGAAGCATCGAAACTTGTCGCTATCAAGGTTGAGAGTCGATCTTAGACGCCATCTCCATGATTTCTGGGGCCAGCATCGATCGATGTGTACGCATTCTATTGACGACCTTTTACCACATGCACCATTACACTGTGCAGCTACTGGGGAGATGGTCAAGGGTTCATTATATTATAAATGCATATGGGGTACATATAAAACATGATCCAATATTTCTGTCTGTCTTTCTATATTTAATGAGCATTATTGGACATGTCAATACAAGCTGAAGATTAATTTTGTCCATAGTGTTGTTGGTACAATGCAAGATTTAGTTTTTGGGATCATTAATTTTCATAAGGTATCTGATAGTGATGTATTAGCTGACGACCTTTACCAGAAACTGCTAACCCTTAGTGGATGACCCTGTGCCTTATATGTGCTCATTTATTGTGTGCAAATCTAGTGAGATTTATAAGAAAAATGTAATATTTAATAGATACTCTGTTCTATGGTATATATATCTCTACAGTACCAACAGCAGAGCAGATTGAAAGTGAGAGAGAACGCAATGAAGAGGCGGGACGGGAGGAAGTGTGTAGGGATAACCCAACCCTCGACCAAGAGAACCCACTGAACTTTACCTGTGTACCAGAGTGTCCTGACGGGGGCAATCATTCAGCGCCAAGTGAAGAGGGGAAGCGAACTTGTTTCGGTGAGTCAAAACTACTCCCCCACCCCCCCCTGCCCAACACACACACACACACACACTAGTATCAGCGTGACTCCTCTCTATTGCTCTCTCTCTCCCTCTCTCTCTCTTTCTCTCTCTCTCTCTCTCTCTCCTCTCTCTCCCTCTCTCTCCCTCTCTCTCTCTCTCCCTCTCTCCCTCTCTCTCTCTCTCTCTCTCTCTCTCCCTCAGCTTGTGGTCTAGAATACTGTGTAGAATGTGAAGAGAATGAAGAGCCTGGTGGTCATGATGAGTGTATTGAGTGCATGACTGATACTGTCCTCTTTGAGGGGGAGTGCTATGCCTGCCCTAGGGCCACCATTGCCAGAACAGCCATTCTCCAAGAAGCTGAGGAACAGGCAGAAGAAAGACAGAACCAACTGAGACAAATTGAACGTAAAGAACTGTACATATTACTGGGGATTAATATGTATTGATTGCTGGTTGATTAGGAGCGGGAGTCGGACATAATAATAATAATAGCTTTAGTACTGTTCTCTAGGGAGGGGAAGTCAACCTTAGTGGTGGGAGATTCCTGTCCTCCTCATCCTCTAAATAGCTTCCTTAAATCCCTGATAATGGGATTACCATAGTTAATCGAATACACAACGCATGATCCAATTTAATGCAAAAAATTAGCATTTTACAAAATCTCATATTGTGGAGTGATTGACGACCTTTACCAGAAAAACGCGTGTTTTTCAAAATTGAAGTTATTTTTTCCATGGATCAAGTACGGTAGTACTGTAAGGAATTTTCAAGGTCATAGCAGTGAGGGGGGGGGCAAAGGGTCTAGCTGGCCAGACTATATAAAACATTTTTCTGTATCTTTTTAAACATCTACGTCTTTCTATCTATCTGTCTATCTATCGACAGTGGCTGTCTCCCTGCCTGTTGTGTGTTTCCTGGTGATTGTGTTCTTCCTGGCCATGTCGGTGTATGCCCACCACCGATACCCTCACATCAGCCACAAGGGGCACAAGAGACACAGGAGGAAGAAACCAGACATGTTGTAAGTCTGTGTGGTAGAGCTAGTAATCTCGCCCCTTGTTGTAAACATTTTGAAAATCAGCTTGTTTGAGAGAGATTCTTATGAATCTTTGATGAAGTTGGGCTTGCTGGCTAGAACATCTAGCTGAGTGTTACAGGTGACAGTGCTCATCGGGTGTTTCATAGTGAAGCTTATTTACCTATAATTTTCAGAGACGTTGGAATAGTGATATTATTTATTATGTTTGACTCTCTCTCTCTCTTTCTCTCTTCTCCTTCTCCCCCAGCTCCAGAGAGGCTTCATCTCCCGTTCCCTCCGCTGAAGATGAGCCTCCACTTGCTGAGTCAGGAATATGGCGATCACGACCAACTGTACGCTTCCGATAGGTGCACTCTGATCACAGACACAAGCATGATCTACATAATAATAATTATTATAGCGTATTATTTTACTCAGACTCTGTACATTAGCTGTACTTAATGATTTTTAAACTTGTGCAATGTTTCTCTCGCATAATAATCATGTTTATTCCAATAGATCGCGATTTTTGGTAAAGGTCGTCGCACACCCTACTGTACGTTCAGCATTTTTATGCGCATGCGCTAATGCATTCGCATTGATTATTGCATGCAGCTTGTTCCATGGATAAGTTTAAAGAGATCGCATTAATCCCTACCTTTAATTTATCGCTACTGCTGAGCACGTTAGCTTGCAGTAGCTGGCCATGGATAAGCTTACTAGCACAAACTGCGACAGCCACAAGCAGTGAAGAAATTATTGATGATTCTCCGAACACCTCACCATGCTCTTTGCCACTGAGCGAACTCAATCAAACCATCAATGAGGACATATTTCCAAATGGATACGAAGTATTCATCAATTGTCTTTCCTTTGATGAGCATGGAGCTCTGGAAAGGGGAATCGTTTCAGGACACGATCGCGATACCTCCAGTAGTGAAAATAAGACAATGCGGTTTGTGATTGAATGTGCAAGCAAAGATAGTAACATCCTTGTCGCTCTGCAGTCAGGGATGCCAGCCAATGTTACATCTGACATACGGGAGCTGGGGTACTCTGCCTGTGTGGAGTGTGAGGACTCCACTGATCCATGCAGAACACGTAAGTTGCACAGCTAGAGATACCGTGAAGTAGTTTATCATTGTCTGACCAATCATAATACTAATATTATTAAGGGCCAATGTAGATCTATACATCATAAATTATTATGCATGCAGCTTGTGACAGTCCATGTGAGAGATGTTTCAACAGCAGTGAAAACTGTACTGGTAAGTAACATCACACACTAAATGAACAGCCCCGGCCAGCAGTAGAGTAATTTACCGATCATCGGATATCGTCGAATCCCGGACATGCGGTTTTAGATGAGTTTGGCCGGAATCATAGTCATGGTAGGCCATATACTAAATGATTTCATGCTTCCTACAACTTTCTTTAGCTTACAAGTGGAGCTAGCCAGTAGTCATCCTCTATTTGCGTCCGATTCATCGAAAATGTTTGGGTGGAGTCCCACTGGTGGGCGTGGCTAAACACGATCGAAATGGTGGACCGGAGTTAGCTGCTAGCGCATGTACCTGTAGCAGCGTTGACCGATTCTGATCATCACCAAGATAGAATATACAAGCATGTCCGAGATTTGAAGCGGAGGTCCGGTTTGTAAATTTCTAACACTGTATCTTTGAGCACAATTTGCACGCGTTGCAACAAAGATTGGGACATACGGTTTGCGTCATTCGTTAGCTGACTGGTAGCTCTATCTACTGAGTACTCTATCATTTAAAATCATTGTTATGTCCGAAAGTTATGGGTTGCTTTATAAAAACGGTCCGGATTTCGATGATCTACTCTAATAATAATTATTAAGCTCTTCGTGAAGTAATCTAATCTATAGCTATCAAAATACATAATACCCCACTCTAGAGTCCTACATAGGCAGGTCAATAACACTATTAACAATTATTTTTAGTGAGCTTAGTGTGCATGGTTGTGTGCATCTTTCCCCATAATTAATTCTTTCTTCCTTTGAAGTATGCACTGGCTATCGTCTGCTGAACAGTTACCCCCAAACTGCTGGTGAGTCAAATGAAGCGAACCAATTGCAACTTCCAAAGCATACTATAGTCACCTTTTGCGTGTTTATACTACCATACACCATTAGATATTGATCCAAAGGATCCCATTCCAGAGGTGTCCAACTGCACCGACAACCCAAGAGATACTGGATTTCACTGTGTGCAAGCGTGCCCAGACTTTGGAAACCATTCGGCACCGAGCAGCATCGATAACATCACTTGTTTTGGTAAGCAAGTAAAGCATGAGTTCAAGGAAAGAAAACACTAGTCCACTGGTCAGATACTAAATAAGGACAGATCCAAATCCTCAACATCTCTTGCTCACTGGTGTATAATACTAAATGCACAGTAAACAATATGTCATGATAACAATAATATTATAAGAATTTCGGAAACAAACATATATGCACTGCACAGCGTGTGGCCTTGAAAATTGTGTCGAGTGTGAGCTGAACCACAACAACAGTGAAGGGGGAGCCACCTCCTCCTCCTTGGGACGGAACACCTCGTGTACAGCGTGCCTCGCTGACACCGTGCTGTTCAACGGTGTGTGCTACAGCTGCCCCACGGCACTCACTGCAAGACAGGCAATCAGGGAGCAGGAGGAAAATGAGAGAGAGCTAGAGGTACACAGAAGGCAGCGACTGGAATGTAAGTGTATGATCCGATTTAGCGACCTTTTCATGACCAGAGGCAAAGGAAATCCCGAGTTGATTCTTGTGTAGTTTTGCGATTTCAACAAGTATCAAAGCAACACATTGCAAATCCTTGCATCATAATACAGCCTCTTAACAGTCACTCATATTGGTCCCAATTAATTACATTAGTACCAGGGTCCTGGGAAAAAAGCCTAAGATAAGGCTACCCCTATAATTATAACAGTCAAAACTACATTTCCCAATGGTGGCCGCCATAGAGTGTAGTAAAAACTGGGCTTTACAGTATAATATTATTATAGTGATTGTGACACATTAAAAAAGCATCTCTTATATGCATGTACGCACACGCACATACACAGTGGCAATTTCTCTGCCGATAGTGCTCACTGGTGTGATAGTGTTCTTCATCCAGCTCTCCATCTACGCCCACTGCGTCTATCCAGAGGCCTGCTGTAGGTGCTGTAGAACCAAGAAGCTCAACCACGAGATAAAGCATCGCATACAGTACTGGCTCAGCTCAAATAATGATAGCTCTTCAAGCAAGAGACAGAAGCATCAAGACTAGATGATCACGTCCAACACTATTGTCATATTGCAAGCATTACTATAGCATTTGTGTTTCAGAATTATTCTACGGTGTACTAAAGTAGCTATGTCCTAAGAAGGTATCTCCGACACTCAAAAAGCTGGGTATGGGGATAAAGCTAGAAAGATCAAAGTATAAAGGTCATATAATGTAAGTAGGGATGACCCCTATAATTAGAATTGTGAGCTTGAAGGTACAGTACCGATATAATATAGATCATGGCTGCAAACGATACTTGTCTCTTATGCTAGACAGTTCCTTGCTCTGTGCTATCACTGCTTCCAATCTCTTTTCCCTCTCCTGAGTCACAGACGGAGAAAGAGAGAGAGAGAGAGAGAGGAGAGTGAGAAAGGGGAGGAGTGAATTAGTCAAACATACAGAATAGACTATGAGGTGGTATCTGACCATTTGTCTTCGAGTTCGTAGCAGCCGTCTCCTGTACGGTTTCAGCCTGGACATCAGAGCTTTTTCTTCTTCCAGTTGACTTTGTCGATCTAAATTAGCAGGGGCTACTTTGCTGCGGGAAGAAAGAAATTACCACAGAGTCAGTACCACACTAGTTGATTTGTCATACCTAATCACAGCCCTCTTGACATTGAAGAATCTTGCCAATGTATTGATAGTCCATAGAGACGCATCTTCATTTCTCAATCGCTGAACAATACTGATCTACAGCATCAAAGAAACATTAACTTTTACACTCAAAAACACCAAGTTTTGGTGTTTCAGTACATAATTATCGTACACATTATTATGTTTATGCAAATAACAAAATTTGTTAGAATTTAATATGGCCAGACTACTGAAATACGTCACAATATTAGAGGCAGCTCAGACAACATGAATATCAACACATACCAGCACACCCAATTTGAGGGTGTGCTTGATTTAGAAGGTGTCCTAAGGTGGTCATCATAGCTGCAAAATTGTGACTATCTACATTTGGTAAAGGGTCGTTACCCATCATTACCTCATCATCGGTGAGTTGAGATCGTTGCTGCTTTACCCAGGGCTTCAATGGTCTTAGGGGCTGAGAGAGGAAAACAACAAAACAATCACCTTAGAACTACATAAATTCATGTAGAATATATCTTGGTAGGGAGGGCAAGGGATTCTACAAAATGGAAGAGATCCCGTCCCAAAAAATGCTTCTGTTTTGAGCATAGTGTTCTCCCCAAGCAAAATTCAAGGCATGATGGGAGGGCATAGTTTGGGTGGAGCCTGTGGCCACAGCAAAACCTATGAACTATCCCTATTCCCATATCAAAAGAAATCCTGTAGTGAAGGCTTGTTGGGCCGACATGCCTTAGGTATGCTGGGGAGAACACCGGAGCAACACAATTAAAGCACGATCAAGGGGAAGAACGCATAAAATTATCTAATAATACATAGTTTGGAGATCAACCTCTTTCCCCTGGAAATAAATTTCTACAAAATTAATGATGACTTCAGCATGAATTTGCAATACCTTAGTGTCTTGTATTGGGACTGACTTTGCTGGGTGTACACACACAATCGTCTTCTCGTCTGATGTCAAAAACTGTCTCCATGTCTGGCTATTCAGTGGACCTTTGGCAGATGGAAATTCCTGACGCTCAAAGATGTCTCTAGGTTTACTGAAGTGACGTTGGCTTCCCTCAAATGCTGGTATTGGATTTTCACCTGCAGCACTCTCTTGTGACATACACCTATGTTGCTTCAGAGGGAAAGATCTCAGGGATGGTTGAAATTGATTCGTAGAGAGAGTTCTGGATGCAGTGATTAGAGAGCACAAACGAGTTCTATTCCTGCACAGGGAGAAGATTCTCACTCCAGCCTCCATTTTGTACTTCTTCTATGTACCACGTGGCAATGATAGCATCAAAAATCGATTTCTCGAATATCACGCCCCGCACACTTTCCGTCAGATTCCCATTCCTGAATCCACGTACCACGCGAGGTCAATCAATCAATCACATGTGTATCGATGAATATTCAAGAAATCCTCAAGCCAACCCCACCACGGTCCCGATCCGTCATAAACAAATGGCGCTGCCATTTACGTCGCGGCGATCTCCCGTACTCTGTCGGAATGGTTGCGTGTCGTGCAGCCAACCTCTGGCGGCCGAGATCGGTCTTCAAGTGCTGAGACGAGGAGGCAACGCGGCCGACGCTGCAGTGGCAGTGGCGGCGGCGCTCAACGTCACGGAGCCGTGTAGCACTGGCATCGGAGGAGACTGCTTCTGCCTGTTCTATGACGCTAGCTCCAAGGAGGTGCAGGGAATTAACGGCAGGTAGACCCCCCACTTTTATGTCAAACTTTGTAATTGTGATAATTTTGGCTTGTAACTTCAATTATTATGTGGTTAATGAGTGTGAAGTATCCTACTGTGTGTTTTAATAGTAAACCTCATCAGTAATATATCAAACTTTAAATGTTTAATTTTAGCCATGCATATAGCTACGATCACCAAACTCTAGCAGTTGGTAACCTATTCCCAGCTTTCAATATTCCACCATACTAAGATGTAAATGAGGGGAAGAGTTGGATCATGTGAATCCTGAGAAGAGCACTGGGTGGGGTGGGGCTAAGAAAGTGTAGCTTTGATTTCACTAAGCAACCAATTCAACTTTAGGTATATTAAATGAAACTTATTCTCTTTTCTATAGTGGGAGAGCACCTCTGGACCTATCGCTGGAGGTCCTGGAGTCACAAGGCTTCTCGGCAACGAATCCCCTCCCACCGAGACACGCCCACAACGTGACCGTACCCGGAGCAGCTGCAGGCTGGGTGGACACTATCGACAAATTTGGCTCCGGCAAAGTACGTAGTAGATTGCAGAGTAGCACTATAATTATATATAGCGATAGGAGATTTGATCTGATAGTTGATTGTCATATATAGATATGGAATTTTTTTAGGGTGGGGAGTTTTCATTTTCCAATCGATCACATTATGCAGTATGCACACCCATCATCCTATACCTCCCCCTACTCCCTTAAATTTTGACCAGTATTATGTCTATTCTCGAGTTCTCCTCCAAGTGCATTACTTTAGTATACTGGCCTGAGTACGCCAGGAGTAAAAAAAATTGTGATCATATCTTGTCTCCTTCTCTAGCTCTCACTGCTGGAGATTCTGCAGCCAGCCATTGACCTAGCTGAGAATGGCTTCCCAGTTGCACCTATCTCAGCCTACCACTGGGAATGGGGAGCCGCTGACCTTTTGAACCCTAAGAATCGTCACGGCAAGGACATGCTGTTGAACAATAGAGCACCGAGAGCTGGAGAAGTCATGAGAATGCTGACACTGGCAAAAACATTTAAGGTAAGCTCACGTTCATATGATCATGATAATTCTTTTTGTGGCATGTACAATGTCATGTAAGGGCTGTTTTAACTAGTAAGTGGCTGTGGTAAGTGCCACCACTATAATAATAATATGCATGTTGAATCGTACAACGGGTTCATTTAAGTCAGATATAACATATGGAGGTGTAATTCTGCAAAATCCTTGTTCCAAGCCTATCCCCAGCTTTCAGAGTTACCTTTAGCTCAGCTTACTTTTCATTTTAGCAAACTTGAAAAGTGGGAGTGGGCTGAGCACATGGCTTCACATAGTGTGAATGGAATGTCAACAAGTTAGAATCAAAGGCAAACGTCCACGGCTATAGAATAGCGACACGCCGTTCAAGATGTAGCCAAATTGTCGTCATCAAGAGATGAGCCACTGTGATCCATTCACGAGGGACATATGTGCCCTATTAAGTATCAATAGAGTAGAGGCACACCGTGCATGTTGGCAGGAGCTGTGTGCATGCGTACTCCAGTATTATAATAATTACGCCACTAGATTAACTACCACGTATAAATGCTATTCTGTATGATTACAATAAAAGAGTATTGGTCACACTACACTAAGTACCTACCGGCCAAATGTATAGCAGTGAAAACTGATCTCTAGCTCTTAGTTACTATTAATTTTTTTTTTGCTCTTTCCCATACAGACCCTGGGTGAACAAGGGAGGGCTGGCTTCTATGAAGGTCGGATAGCGGAAGCCATTGCCGAGTGTGTGCAGCAGCATGGCGGCTGTATGACCACGGAGGACCTGAAGAGTCACCAGAGCACCTTTGACTCACCCATCAAGACTACCTACCGGGGAATCGACGTCTGGGAGATGCCACCAAACGGACAGGGAATAACAGCACTGCTGGCACTGAACATTCTGGAAGGATTCGACTTCTCAGGTGCGTGTACGTGTATTACAAGGTTAGGCAATGTGATGGTTGTACATGCACATCATATAAGTATTATAAGCTGCAATTTTGTGGTGGGATTGTATTGTTACCCATACTAGTATGAGATTATCTATTGGCGAACATCCTCTGTGCATCATGATTGTGATTGTTGCCATGGGTGCACTGCAAGATAAGTGCTTTAGTTCAAGCTACATGTAAGCATTTTATGTGTTTACTACTGCTCTGTGTACAACTGAGAGGCATGTGACATGTCAATTGCATGTGGGTGGGAGATAAGGGGTCATGTACAGTAGTACATACCGGTCAAACTGGATCTTGTTTCAAAATTGGAGCTAGATAGATAGTGCAGTGAAATAGGGTGGATCTTTTGTGGAAGCATGCATGACATTGTGACTTATCAATCCTGGATGCAAGTTAAGCTAATTTCATTGTTAGTTCAAAGTTGACCTCGGCATGATAATGACATTCCCCCCTCAAGAGATAGAATACTACAAGCGATCGAAATTATTATTACGAATTTTATGATGTCCATGAAGTAGGCAGTATCAATTTCAGCAGAACCCCCTGTAGCTGTGTACATGTAGTCTCACATGCCATTCAAACTGTTAGGCTCTTGCAATTGTATACCAAAAGAGGGAGACAGAGTCTTGTGAGGAAAAAACTACATGCATGAATGCACTTCTGCAAATTATTCTCTACAGGCATCCAGCACAACAGTGCTGAGTATCTCCACTTGTTGATTGAAGCAATGCAGTTGAGCTTTGCCGACACATGGTGGTACTGCGCTGACCCCAATAAGGTGGAGGTCCCCGTGGAAGGACTGCTCTCAAAGGACTATGCTGCCACAAGAAGAAAACTCATGAGCAAAGACAAGTAAGAAAATTAATGAATATGGAGAATATTATTATCATTTCAGCAAACTTCTTGATTGGGTGTTCGTCATGATATTGATAGCTGCGAGAATTATTTTTCATTAGAGAAATAATGCCAGATTGATGTAACACGATCTAGCTCGCAGCTATCAATATCATGAGAATATTATCTTCGTACACAACATAGATCTATATGTACATATTCATACGCACACACATACCATGCATGGTATGTGATAATATTGTCATCTGGTAAATGGTCATCAATCTTTTTTTCTGCAGATGTCTTCCCAGCTACTTGAAGGGTGAGCCGTTTGCTTCCAGTGACACAGTCTACTTCTCTGTGGTGGACAGCCAGGGAAATGCTTGCTCCTTCATCAACAGCAACTACATGGGCTTTGGCACAGCACTGGTCCCCAAAGACTGCGGATTCACACTACAAGTACGTGCACGCTCTTTTGTATACATAAAATTATGCAGCATGTGAGCCAGTACTAGTGGGTTGAGCTCTTTGTGCATGTTGAAGCGTTAGCTGTATTGTATTATACAATGTACGTGCATGAAGAGCTTGAATATACACATTCCATTATCCATGCATGGACTAGTGTAGTGACCTCAATTATTAAATTTTGTGTCAGTGGCAAGGGTTTATTACACACGTACGTAGTCCTCACAGCAAATGTTGAAAATTAACGGTCATGAGGAAACATAATTTTCATGATTGTCATGCGCTGTTTTATATATACCTATGAATTTTCAAATTCCTTTGTGCACTGCCTGTACAGAACCGAGGTGCTAATTTCTCCCTTGACCCGGGCCACCCCAACTGCCTTGCCCCAGGGAAGCGTTCCTACCATACCATCATACCTGGCATGGCCACTCACTCTGCCAATGGACAGCTCTACGCCTGCTTTGGAGTCATGGGGGGATTCATGCAACCACAGGGACATGTACAGGTACATGAAAATTCATTTTGATCAACACTCAGACTAGAATAGTTTGAATTTATATCAAGGGATGTTTGTGTCTCGTTGCATAATAATAATTTGGAATTGGAATGCAAAACTATGCATCGATCCCATTATGAGAGTAGCCTCCACTTGTAGTGGAAAGAAAGTACAGATGTTAACAATTTCCCATTACTATGCAGGTTCTTCTCAACATGTTGGAGTACAAGATGGACCCCCAAGAGGCTCTAGATGCCCCAAGATTCTCTGTCCTCCCTCCGCCCAGCGACAACACGGTACCGGGAGTGGACGCCAACAAAAGGGGTGTGGCCATAGAGGAGGGGATTTCCCTAGAGACCATCATGACACTGAAAGAGATGGGTCACAACATTCAAGGTCCCGTCCTGGGCCATAATAGGGCACTATTTGGAAGAGGACAAATAATACTTTCTCGACCGACTGTTCCAACTAGATCTAGAAGAAGCGAGTCTTGGTCGACTGACGACGTGAACGGGGGAGAAGGGGGAGGAATGGGAGGAGGAGAGGCAGTAACAGAAGGGGAACAGGTCTGGTGGGCGGGGTCAGATCCTAGAGCTGATGGACTGGCGATTGGATACTGATATTTTTCAGTCCCATTTTTTTTTGTCATAGGTAACTGAAAGTTCACCAGGTACAAACTTATTAGGCTATAGCTATATAATATTTATATATACAGCATGGTTGAATGTATGCTACAATCTGATTTACTGATCAATTATTTTTTAAGCTCAAAATTTAAATAGTTTTATGCTTACCTTCACTACACTATTACGTGAAGTACCAGTAGTTTACAACTCTGGACTACATAATTATAATATAATATTATGCAATTAATTAATCAAGAGAAAGAAAGGTAGATCAAACTATAATACAAAATAGGAGAAATCAGCTAACATATATATCAGCACCATATTATTACGCACTAAGTTAGATTGCCTTCTTTATGGCATGAAAGTTTAAGTGATATTTCATACCCATGGTTCCCAGCCTTGCCACGTCCGTCCAAGGATGTTTGGGTCAGTGGCATGATCAATGAGACAGGCAACCTGCTCCTCAACACTGCTGCACTTTTGACCAACCTGCATAAAAATTTGTATAGGACAACAGAAATATTAAGGACTTTAGTAGTATGCTCGGACTTGCATGTGGTTTATGAACATTGCTGTCTGGACAATAGTTATAATAATTATGATACTAGGGATAGCAATTTTGTCTAATAATTGTAGCTACATGTACATCACTTCTGTGGGTAGAATACAACCATAAAAGGAAAAAGATGGCTACCTTTTTTGCACGAAGATTTCCTGACTCATGGTGGATGAACAGTATGAGTCATTATACTACGAATTACATGACATTGCAAGCTCACCTGGGCCCTTTTGCTGTACTTCTTGTCTCCCATCAAGATGCTTTTGAGTGCGGGGTACTCCGCCGTCTTCTCATGGCCAAGGGTTAGCTCAGTCAGCATCACATGGGCCGGGTTGTAGCCCTGAAGCTTCTTCTTAGCCTGCCTGATCTTCTCTTTGGGATACCACACTCCCTCAATTGAATCTGAAGATTTGGAAATAACCACAATTGCATCTCATCAAAAATCAGGGCATTCATTAAATTTTTGTCTCCTAACAGTGAAACTTGGAAGACTAGCTATATTAATAAATTTTTCACATTGCCAGAAATTTGCGATTTATAGTATGTGCTCATAGCTATTTCTTACATGATTCTTCACTCAGCCTCTGAATCTTGATCTGCTTTCTGGCGTAGGACTGCAGTGTAAATATATACACACATCACATAAATTTGTAATACTCTAATGCTACATTGAATTAGCATAATATCAGTATAACACTATCAGCAGCACAGTGACTGTTCTATCATGTTATAAGACAAGCTCAATGAATCCCCCCCTAAAGGTTAGCTACAATAAATTAATGAGTTGTAACAAGCTACATTGTAATGGTTGACCAACCTTCCAATCGAGAGAGGGTTCTTTGACAAAGACGTCCATGGTGTTGAGCAGCCGGCGAGGTGAGCTCCTGAGAGCCCTCAGAGTGTGCACCATACAGCATTTCAGCTTGCCAGAGGCAGTGTGGGGAAGAACCAAGTTAGTGATCTGGGGACTCATTCGGAATGGAATCAGTTCGGGGAAGGGGAGAAACTACAAACAAAAATTAAAATTAATGTACATTCATACAATAATCAATTTCATGTCCCCTGAACCTCCATAATATAATTACTAAATTTTTGTAGGCATTAATGCTACTGGGATTAGAGCCAATTGGCCGCATTTGAAGGCATAAGCAGCTAAACTTGTTATAAATCAACCTCGACAGTGCTTTATTTGTCATCTTCATAAAAGATACTGCGGCACTCATATAATTATGCTCCTGATAATACGTACCTGTGTTGCCGTTCCAAACGCATGGCCAAAGTCAATACCGATCATACCGCCACTCTCCATGTCCAACATGAAGTTAGAGAGATGCCTGTCGCCAATGCCGAGCACGTACTGACACATAGACATGGTGGCCAAGGTCTGGATGAAGTGAGATCGCAGGGTGAGGAAGGCCTCAGGGGACGAGGCCAGCTGCATGAAGGCCCTACGCAGGAGATCCCACGGAATACAAGCAACTTTGCGACGGTATTCTTTCTCAACTTCAGTACAAGCAGCTTTCCTGTGTTATTAATAATTTTATCATAAATTTCTTCCCCCACCCCCTCACTCTCTCTCCCTTTCTTTTACTCATACCTGTACATTGTTTTGTATTTCTCTGGTGGAGAGTTTCCATACTTGGCTAGCCAGTCATTCTGCCATTTGGAAGCATTGCCATAGTGTTTCTTCTCCTGGTCATCAGCAAGAGCATCCTGGAGAAAGTCCTTCAGTGGCTTGGTGTTCTTCATCCATTCAATGAGACCAACCCTGCAATTATCGAATCCCATCAATGGGTGAATTATGTCAGTTAGAAAGATGACTTGAGAGAGAAAGAGAGGTGGGGAGCAAGCTATAATATACCGTAAATTGCGAATATTTCGTATCTAAACATATCGTGCAATAATTTTTCGCATTAAATAATTTTCAGACAAACAACCCTGTACCACATTATCGTTATTGCGCATGTATTTTCGTGCGTTTAATTTTTGCACAAGCCAGTCTGTCCGAAAATATTTCAACAACGAAATATTCGCGATTTACGGTAGCTAAATTTTACTACCTTGGAGTCATTGGAATGACTTGGTAGGTGCGTAGATGCAGTTCACGCTGGGAGCATGCTGAGTCTTCATCCAGTATATCATTCATCGTCCCATACACCTATGAATTAATCAATAAATTGTGCCCCATAAGCCTTAGAATAAATAGGATATCATGAATATTATGAGAAATATCTGCAAGCTACCTGCATTTGATGATCGATCTGAATGATCATTATCATAGGTATACATGTATTAAGTTTAAATTGGCAATTTTAAATTTGGTGACCTTTAAAAAATTCATAAAGTTTACCAGTTTTCCCCATAGTAGCTCTTTATATAATCATACAGCTACGGTTGCCTTTACACTTACTTGTTCCACTCTCTGGTCCATTCGCAGGTCCTCTCCTCCCTTGATGAGGAACATGTGTTCTCGCTCATCATCTCCCCGAATCGTGATCCTCTTTGGCTTACGGAGTGAGCTCATCACCAATACCTATGACATCATCATTACATAATCTCTAGGAACCATTAATTTTCAAGTGTTCCTACTTTAAAGTACCTTTTCATCAAAACCAGATATTTTGACGTGATACTCGGGTAGCGGTTTCGATTTTCCATCGTACTGTCCTATAAATAGAATAAGCAAATTACACAATCAGTAATAGATATACTTCCCAATGAAAGTATGAAAGTGACCTATTTAGTTAGTACCTGGAATTTCAATAGCCTCTGAGTATTGGTTTGCCTGGAAGTTCTGTAGCCACGGTGAGTAGTCCTTCAGAAGACCGGGTCCAGTAGTTCTGTTCAGTCCAGGTCTCATCTGCTCAAAGAGCGAGGTGCAGAAGTTGGTGAACTCTTTCGGTTGCATCTTGTGCAGCTTGGCTCCATCTTTGCCAAACTTCTCCTCTATCTTCTTCAGAAAATCCTATCATTAAAACACAAACACCTTGAAAATCAAATCAAATCCAATCCAAATATTATACGACATCATACTCCTACAAAATTAATTTTGACATTGTCCAGCTATATAACACAAGGCTTCTTTTCTGACCTTGGCGAATCTCCTCTGCCTTGCCCCAACCTCGATGGAGACAGAGCCTCCAGACTCCCCATAGAGTGAGCTGGAGGACCCAGCATCCCATCCATGAAGCTGAGCCTCAAACTGACGCCATATCTTCTTCACCTGGTCCACCTTTCTCCTTGGCACAGTGGCCTCCATTAGAGGCTTAAGGTCGTTGTCACAGTAATCCTGTATCATGTATACTGTTAATGACAACTAATCCTGACCCTATATAGCTAGTTGTTTTGTAAAATTAATGGTCACTGTCGAAGATAAATAATCTAATTTCTCCCTCAATTATAGTTTAGTACCTTGAAAATCAGTTCTGGAGAGGACAGAAGCTCCAAAGCAGCAACAAAGTCATCAGCTAAATCGCTGTGCAGGAGTGATTTCAACCTACAATACCAATACAAGAAAATCGAGAGGCATATTGAATAATATTATTATCTGTATTAAATCAACACTTTAATCATTCTGTATTCTACAACAGTTCATAAATATCATTTCTCATACTTCGAAAGAGCTTCTTGATTTGCTCTGCCAATTTCATCTGAGCCAAACTTGAAGTTGCAGCTGCTGATCTTGAGGGGATAGTAGAGTGCCTGAGGGTAGTCCTTAGCCAGGGAGATGAGCGTATCATGAATGGCAGTTCCTTCTTCCTTGTCCAGTAGAGCCACCAGCTGCGATATCCACGTGATGAACATCCAATTAGGAACATCAGCACACTGTAAGCAATTAAAGAAGCTCCTATCAAAAGATGGTAAATCCCAGAAAGATGCATGGACTGTAGTAACTAGGAAGGAACTTAGCATGCAAAATCAATATTAGGCTAAGTTGCTTCATTCATGCATGACTGAATATGTTTTTGTGACACATGTATCTATGGTAACCTGACTTGATAAGGTCCTCTACGTGTACCTTTGACTTGAATTTGTCCATGGTTTCAGGGTAGAGCTCCACAAGCTGCAATAGTCTGGGGAACTGCTGAGTGGCAGCCTTGGAGCCATACTGCATCGCCTTCAGGGTATACGTCACAACAACACTGGGAAAGCTCTAACAATAACATAAATACAAATTATTATAGGATGACCTAAGAAAAATAATTTCAAACACTTACTGATGTGTCCAGCAGAGAATCAATATCTAAAGGGAGAGAGAACAAACATTAAAGAGTGCACACAAATACAGAAAAATGCATGATGAATGAGCAAGCGTGTACAGCACATTCATGCATGAGCAATAATATCCTCATTAATGACCTTCATCCTCCTTTAGTCGTAGCTGCTCATTACAGAAGCTAGCCAGCTCCACAAGAGCCTTGACCATTCCCTCATCATCACCAGTGGCCTTGTGCTCAGCATTGCCAGACTTCACCCCAGACTTCAACGCACCCATACAACGAATGAGAAGCTTATGTGATACCTGCACAGAGAAGTATGTTCACAAAATTGAAATTGGAACAGAAATTGATGGCAATGGTGTTCAAACGTTCAATAATTCCTGAAAACACAGGCAATGTCTCATGTATCATTATTAGACACACACTCATACGCATATTATTATAATACCATAGTTAATCGAATACAACGTATGATTCAATTTAACGTATAAATTAGGATTTTACGAATTCTCATAACGTGTATATATGGAGCGATTGACGACCTTTACCAGAAAAGCGCGTGTTTTTCAAAATTGAAATTATTTTTCCATCTATACGTAGTATTAGATCAAGTACAGTAATGCATGCTCACACACATTTAAGGGAGTTGCCAAATGAACAGCAACAACATTAATAATATTATTAATTTTTTGTACCTCATCAAGAGTTGGAGTGGAGGCAGGATCGAGGCCAATGGCTCTGTTTAGCTCCCGAAGCCGAGAGTCCTTCAGAATTCCCATCACAAGGTCTCCATCTCCTTGATCAGAGAAACCCTTGGCTAGCTGATCAAAGGCTCGACCTTGAAGGGAAAAGTGGTTTCTGGCCAGTTTGTGATCAGCAGTGAGAATATCTTGAGAATTATAGCCATCTAGATAATGGACATGAACGTGCAATAGTTATTAATAGTATAAAGAAGTGGATACTGCCATGGAAAGTGGGTGGAATACTTTTGAGGGATCCAACAGTTATTAGTTTCTCCATAGCTATGCATGATTATTACATCTTCAAATTCACATCAAGAAATGTGTTTTTTTTTGGAAAATTGGACCCCTCAAAAATCCAAAATAAAGTACATAATGTATGTGTCCTATCTTCCTAACCGAGTCTGTCCACTAGAGCGACAAGAGGCTCTATCTTATTAGGGGAGGGGTCTTGCTCCGCCTGTTGTATTTTCATTTCAGCCACACTGTGCATCCACTCCAGCGTTAATCTGATATCTGATGAAAAGTGCTGCAACAAAGACAACCAGGACAATAACACTACAATAATTATTGTAATGCCATCAATGCAATAGTTACGCAAATTTGTTTGTAGCTACGTATGCTTATAATATACCAAGCGTAAAATTAAGTCCAGTGACTGAGGAATGATTTACTGACTGGTTACAAGTATAAATTAGGTAAAAATCTCTCGTGTTCTCACCTCGCCAATAGCAGCCTCAGTGAGTTGAAGGTACCTCATAGCCACATCGTAGTTGTTCTGAACCCTGGCAGTGTCGGCCATCTTGAGGTAGAGACCGGTGTACTCCCGGGAGAAGAGCTGCCGAAGAGAGGAGAGATTCAACCCTCCTTCTCCTTCTCCATCAACCTCCATTGACTCAGGAGCAGAACTGCATGAACACACATGATCACTTGAAATGAATAATCCGTTTACTAGACTCTTTGAACAGCCCAATTCTTCATCATTGAGCTTAGTGAATCTCTATATCAATCTAAGTAGAAGCTAGTGATAATAACATCGGGTCAAGAATAGATTCAGACACTGTCAGGGAATAGCTGCATGGTCACTATCCCCTCCCCCCCTCCCCCCCCCCCCCCCCCCCACAACCAATATACTTACATGTATCACAATTTCAAAAGCTAGCACTTCGTAAGTATTTACACTCGTGCACTTTATCTGCCCACCTTGCTGCTCCAGCTGGGATAGTGTGGAAGTGCTCCAGTATCTTTCTCATCATCATGCACCTAGAGGTGACAATGTCATCCCAAACGCTGATGGGGTCAAGCTTGGGGTGAGGGAACCGAGAACGCCACTTGTTCAATAGTCTGTCCACGGCTTTAGTTGACTCAAAGTTAGCTGGGGAGAAGGGGAGGGGGTGGGGGGGGAGGGGTGTGGGAGGGAGAAAGAATACCAGTATATACTACTGTAGTGGGTGCTTAATATAACTCGCAATTTTGGCCCGCATGGGGTGCTTATCTGGGATATAACTTCATGCATACATTTTATAGGAGCTGCTACATTGACCCTAGCTATAAAATGCAGTGCATGGGGAGTGGGCACTTGCTATAATATGGTACTATGGATAATAATCATGCCTAATAATTATTACATGATTGTATGTATGAGATTATGTTTGTACTTGATTTGGCCGTTAAGTCGAGGTACTCCTGCATCTCAGTAAGAGTCTGAAGACCCTGGAGCCGAGTAGCTCTGCTCTTCACCAGCAGCTTGTCAATATTAGACCACACCTACAGCAGCAGAATGAGTTTGAATAAGTTCTTAGCTAACTTCAAACATAGCTATACATGTATGAAGAAAAAAGATGCTTATCTTTCATAAACTCGCATCCAATATTATTTACCTGTAGAAATGACTGTAAGCAGAGTCCAGTGTAGTACCTAGCTCTGTCGAGGTCATCCTTTATGATGGAATAGAGCGCCAACTCAGTGCAGTACTCAGACTCCAGGAGTGCTCTCTTTTTGCTATCTTGGAGAGCTTTATCGAGGAAACTGCTGAAATTCGGATCATCCAACCCACTGCAGGCCAGCTTCAGCTTACAATGCATGATATGCGGCAAATAGTGCTCCTGAGTGTGTGTGTGTGTGTGAATTAGTGTTCGTGATTTTGTGTGTATGTGTGTGTGTGGGTGGGTGAGAGTGAGTGTACATGTACTTCTATGTGTGCTATAATTATAATAGACTTTAAAACTGCACAGTCAGCAAGTATCCTGATCCTCACTATGTAGTAGGAGTCTTCCCATATGCTGTCCAGGCTTGGACGGTCCACGTTCACTAGAGCGGCTTTCTCCAAATCTTGCCACTGTGTCAGATGGCTATAGCACTGGTAGAATACAATAATTCATAATAATGATTTATGCCGCGCAGTGTATACACATTATTATTCAGATTACAAATACATGTACATACTTGAAGGAGTGTTTCATCCCAAAAATCTTCTTCAACGGGAAGAGGTTGACCATCTTCCCAAGTTTCACAGCTTATGGCCTACAATAGATTACAGTAATCAACTTCCACATTGTGTATACACATATAGATCTAGCACATACTTCCTTGTAGAGCTGCAGTGCTCTCTGATAGTCTCCTCTCTCCTCAGCCTCCAGTGCATCGCTGGTGATGGCTTTGGTTCCAATCTGACTGCTGAAGATTCCACAGAGAGAGTCAAAATCACCAAGAGATTTATAAAGCCTGTGGAACAAGTAGAATTATAATGGTAGTATGTACGTAGCCGCATCGTCCATTCCCAGCCTTTCTGCTTTTTCAGTATACACATGTTCTTGCATGGTGCTATCATACCATCATTACTATGATAATAATAATTAAATTTCTAAATGTGTATACCTTGCAAGTTCCACCCATGCAGTAGTACCCTCTGGTAGTGGGGCAGACGCTCCTCTGGCTCTCTTGGCTGGACGAGGCCCCAGACCTGCATCTCTGTTGTTCAAAAGCTGCTTCTCAAGAAGCATTATTCCTATAATGCATGGACATGCCATATTACTATGATGACTGAAGTATGGTTCTTCTTGCTGAGGATGTACATAAAAGCATGCAGTGCTCTCCTAAGGATATATAATGCGCAGGGATAGTACTGATCCAGAGGGGAAGAAAATATTATTAAATTGGTGGCTAAGCCGTGAGATCAAAGTTTAATACCAGTATAATAGGCTTTGCCCAAACTATGAATTCAATTTTGCTTGGGAGACAGTCGTACACAGACTCCAATGCCGACATTAATACTTACCTATGGGTTCTTGCATGCAGGTGAGGCAAGCTCTTGATACAACAGGTGGTTCAAGCTCAAGCTGCTTCTCTCTGAAGCAGACGTCCTTCAAGAAAAAAGAAAAACAAGATCACCATCATTCCCAGGGCACCACTCCCAGAGTATCAATCCCCATTTTCCAGCATGTAATAATGAAAAACAGCTTAGGAGTAGCAAGGCTGTACATACCTGTAGGCTACCAATGAAGGGTGGATGAAACTGTACAGATTTCTCCATGACCATGTTGAGTCCATCCCTGATGGCCTTCTTTGTCTCCTCTGCTTCTCTGTCGGTCAGCATTGTGTCCACTTGAACAAACACTGCCTCGTAGAGGATAGAGAAGAGCATCCGAGCCAGTGCACTGTCATGCTGTATGTGTAACAATACATTGAAATGCACTACCGCAGTATCCCATGCAGGTAAGCTAGTGCCCATCTTAAACATAATTCAACACTTGAGCCCAAACGGGTGCTAGCCTGGGATAACACAGTAGTTCAGCAAATTATTCAAGTATGAACTGAATGTTTAGTGTGAGCCATAATATTACTTGTAATAATATATCCTTGGCACACAGAGTGACCGGAGAGTAAATTTTGTATGTGGATTCAACTACTGACTATAACAACGGTACCTGTGCTAGAGCTTGGAAAGGTCTGATGAGTTCCGAGTGCTTGATCTGAATGTCTGGTAACTCTCCAACCCTGTACTTCCTGTACATCACCACCTGGCTGTCTCTAGCTGCCTTCTGACGTCGCTTGATTTCCTACACAAGTACAATGGCTATATATGTACATGTATACTTGCATGGGTATAGTCGAATAAATATACACATCTACATGCAATGCTAGAAACAGAGCAGCGATTGAACTTTCCGAAGTGTACATAACCACATTTCAAAGATACTGCTGACCAGTCACTGTGCTGACCATAATAGAATCGACTGCTATGATGAGGTCGAGTGTCTTACCTCTCTAGCAATGTTCTTTCTCGCCTGAGTTTTTGCATAATATTCACCAGTAATCTTTCGATCGCGAATAAAACGTCTCTTCAGTTTCATAATCTCTCTCCTTTGAATCTCCTGGGGGTTTTGTGAAGTCCTATCATCCGGTTTGAGCCTTGTCTTCCCAAAATTTTCTCCAACAGGTCTAAGTGGTCTCTTAGGCGGTTTCATCTTTGAGGTGTTGAAGAGAAGAGAAGACGATTGTGTGCTCTCTTGACTAGGAGAGTCCAAGGTTCCCATGGAGAAGGATATGTCCTGTGACTGAAGGGAAGGAGCCATCCAGTTGTAGCTGGAACCTCCTCCCATCTCTGTGAACGAGAAGAAAGAACAATAAAAAGCTTTGACTATAATATTATTGGCTGAAATAACCCCCAAATTACATGTACGTGATGAAATTTAGATTTGGTAACCAATATTACTCACATACATTGCTGCATTATCTAAAAGCCTTGCCAAGGGACAAAGGTTTCCCACAAACAACGTGTATCACTATATAACCTTGTGTAGGAGTGAAGGCCATAGCTTGCTGTGTGGCGCGTAGTGCTCCAGAGGCCATGCCACTGCCGAGGCTCTGGTCCATCTGAGTCCCTCCAGGCTGGCTAGCCTGCGTCGCTGCAAACAGTGGCGTCATCTGAAAGTGCCTCTGGTGCCAGCTCAAATCTATGCCAGTGTAGTCCTGTAATAATTATAAGTCAGGTGCACATTACGATTTTTAGTGATGAAGATCACATCATTTCTCCATAACTTATGTATAGACTACTTGATCAACTACTTATTTACTTTCCCTCATACACTCCAAGCTTACAGCTCAGTTCCCCCATAAGTGTAATACTATATCAAGGGCTTATCAAGCCATGCTTGATAAGCCCTAGATTATATCATTCCTTTTGGCCCCCCTTCCATTAACACATGCATTACGGCAATGTTGTACACGTATTGCTATTCTGACCTCAAACTTGCACTCTGACAAAGGCGAGTCAAACATGCTCCTGGTGAAGTCAGGGCTTCTTGAAGTAAGTTCCAAGAGGAGATTGGTGGAGTGATAGAGAAACTGCCTCTCTGTGTTGGTAGAGTAGAGCACAGCCAGTAGCTGGGTGAGCCTGCCGAGAGTGTCTGAGGCTAGCCTACTCTCCTCATTCCAAAACCCATACATCTTCAGCCTGTAATAATGTACAATAATAATAATATCATTATAGCGGAAAACTGTGGAGAGATTAATAATTTAAGCTATGGCATATCCATGTACATACCTGATACTCTCTGCATCGTCTGCTAGTCCTTGGAGCAACTGGTCTCTGACATCAGCCAAGAGTGCTTTAGCATCATCACTAGGGCTGTCTTCATCAGAGTCACTTGGACTAGAAGAAAACACAAAGTACTGGACCATACTGTTTCCCTTTCCACCCACAACCAAATTTCAAGGTACTATGATAGGAGAGGGTGAAGCCCAACTGAATGCATATAAAGTGTAGGGTACATCAGTGACAATACATAAAATGTAGCCTTATTTCTATATTTAATTTTCAAAAGTGGTGGACTGTGGAATAGGGAACAGGAAATAGGGCATGGGAATGAATCTCACCTGTAGTTGTTGTAGATGGCGATGAGTGTGTCATACATGACTAGCCTGCAGGGTTGACTGGGATGGGAGCCAAAGGCCGTTAGCAGAGGGAGGAGGGTAGAGGTCTGCTCCAGGGTCAAGGTCTGATGCTGAACCATGCCTTGGACAATACTTAGGCTGGCCATTTGAGTGGGTTCGTCCCTGTAATTATGAGAAATACATACCATAGACCAAAATATCGGGTGTATATTTAAAACAGTGTACGTGTACACAGACCTGAATGTGAGCATATTGTGAAACCCCTTGTCTTTGAGCTCCAGGTAGAGCTGTGGTCTGATGTCAGCCAAAGGCTGGAGCACCTCCAGACACATACTTTTAAACAGTCCGTGGAATTTGGGCAAAAGAAAGAGTAGCTTCTCTGCAAACCTGTGGCAATAAGGAGAGGGAACTAGCTAGTACTTGAGAGATGGGAGAAAACTTTCATGACGTTAACAACAATTATTGCTATAGCTAGTATACCCACAAGAAGATTCCCTGAAAAATTTTGGATGAATTTTTCAAAATTAAAAATTTTTTGCTTACCTCTCAGCAAGCTTTGGGTAGTAGCTCTGCAGCTTCTGTAGGCACGCTAGAAACTTGTCTGGTTCATTACTCATGGCAATGAGAGAACTCAAACGCTCAATAATCACTTCTTCCAGAGTCTCCAAAGTGGACTAGCAAATAAAACATAATCATCATCGATAAGATTAAATTTTGGATCAGAGGGGTATAACTTACATCTTTCTTCTCGTCCATGTAGGCTAGTACCATACCAAGTACCTCCGCAGAAGCTGCAAATACCTCTTTGTACTTATGGGCCATCAAAGACACAAAAGAAGTATAATATCTAAGAAATAAGAGAAGAATGATCTTTAGTTGACAGTATTTCAGCACTTTAACTCACTTCTTTTCGTTCAAATCAAATCCTGCTGTTTCTGGGTCATAAGGAGCCATTCCGTTTGCCACTACAACACCTAGCAGCTGTATACCAGTTCTATTGGCTTTAGTCGTCTCAGCTCCAGGCTGAGTGAACTGACTGAAGATGACCCTTTAGTGTAGGGGGAAGGAGATAGGGATAGGGTGAGAAGGAGAGAAGGGGAGAGAGAAAGTAAAATATGATCCAGTTGCAAAGTTATACCACTAACTTTGTTGGAGCTTGTAGATTGTCCTTCCAACACTCCACCAAAGTCTTAATGATCTCCAGGTTATTCCTAAACACACTCCTGTTGTCACAGTGAGCTTGCTCCATGAGGTACTGTAGCAGCCTGCTAGCAAGATGACGATCCTGCAAATCATCAGAAAGATCAGACAATAAAAAAGTATGACATGTATACTAAAAATAGTACCAAAAATATACTAACAATATGTAGCTAATGGTATAATCCTCACATGCTGAACTTACCTCCAAAACTGCGGCAGTGGACCATGACAGCATGGTGACCACAACATCAACGATGAAATAGTGAATTCCCACACCTCCAGTGTTGCCCCCAATGACCAGCTGAGTGAGACCGGGGAGCCAATACTTAGCATACGGCTGGAACACCTTGGGTCGGTTGGTGATGAGCCTCGCCAGGAAGAGGCGGACATTCTGGTGGGTGCTACCGCTGTTGAATTTCTTGTGCATGCTTGCCATCCACTGAGGCATCTCTGTTGGTGTAGTACCCTGTTGAAGTGAAAATTACTGAAATTTATCACCTTGAAAGAGGAAGTGTAGAGTTAATAATAAATGGACATCATTAATAATCGACCTTTGGCACTTGAGGGTTGATCTTGTTGTGCTCCATGTGGTCAAGAAGCTGCATCAGAGGCAGCATACACTCGTGCTGGTTCAGCTCGTCCTGCTCTACCTGCTCCTCAGTCACCAAATATGAGGACACCTCCTACAAATATTGTGTATGCATTGTAGCCAGCCAAGCCATTAAGGTACAGATCACTGTAAGAGCTAGCTCTTCTTACCGGAGGTTCAGGTGAATTGGAGACCCTTATTCGAGGCACCACCTAAAATTAATGGAAATAAACAAGGACTGAATAGAGACCACTATGCTATACAAATTTCCTTGCATGATATTAAGCATGAATGATCATACTAGCATAACATAGCATGCAAGCATACAGACTTACCTGTGTTCCCCCAGAAAAGTCAAACTGAGACACGTCGGTACTCAGGCTGCTGTCAGCTAAATACTGTGAGGAGAGGTATCGAGGTGGAACTAAAGGGAAAAAATGCATATCAGTGACTTAAAAATTTATCGTATTTTCCGATTGTGCCTACATGGTGGTGAATCGGCAGGACTAGACTCCCTGGAGTCTTGTGATCGAACTTTATCCCTGATTGCAGTCATTTGCTTCTTCCGATACATTGGTGTCTATAGCATACAAGTATAAAAGTGACTATTAAGATGTTATCCCTGGCATATAAATAATATTATTCACCTCAAGTTCCGTTTCAAAGCGGTACTGCCTGTTGACGTCAATTAGGTTGTCCCACAACATCTGCCCCTATAATAATTATTAGAACAATACTGTCATGCAAACTAGCAAAATATAAAATTATGCATGCTTTGCAAGAGAGCAGATACAGTACTCACTTTGGCAGGATCCTCTTTGAATAGGAATACAAAATAGAACTGTGCCTGTTGCTGAGTGCACGAGATGATGGACATGACCATATTGTAGGCCATGCAGTGGTACTGCCTCCTCAGTTCGTAGTGGGTCTTGTCACCGCGGAGATCTTCAACCTTGGCAGCATGCCCAGCTCTGTATAGTCAACATCACAAGAGAACTATGATTCACACTTCTATCACAGAGTATCGTACAACCAATTAGCTAGTAGAATCTTAAACGAAATATACTACAAGGTATTGATCCACATTCAAAAGCCTAATTTTTAGCCTCGTTCCCAGGCCACTCCCATATTTTCAATGTTGCGTTGAAAAGGATCGGGGAGACTGGGAATGAGGCTACTAGTTTTGATATGATAGCTATACTGGAAGATTATATGAGTCACTGCTCACTCACTTTGTGACAGCTTGTGTCAGTTCCTTTCCTGTCTTTGATACTCCCTTGCAATATGCTTTGTTTATAGTGCTGTCAGCACTGTTCAGAGCTCCAGCTGGGAGACGACTGTACAATACCCCTATCAGTTGGAAGCAGCACAGCTTGGAGACAAGGTGAGACTCAACTGCAGTCTAAGAGATGCAATATATGGATGAATATATATGGTCACATCAGTGCTAATTATAGTTCTTCCCTACATCCCCTCCTCTCCCAACTCCCTCCTTCCCTCCCTCCCTCCCTCACACAAATTAAACAACCTTTGAAAGATTAGCTTCGATGACATCAGCAATCTCTCTGATATGATCGACAAAGAAGTCCCTCAGTGTTTGTTCACTGCAGGAGCGAAGGAGGGTCAGGCACACCCTCTCACAGGCGGCCCTCCTTGCCTCTGGAGGGTAGCTCTGCTCATTTGTGAACACACCGTATGCCACATCTATTGCACTCTTTGCTGTAGTTGTACTCAGCCTACACAAAAATCAAATAAAAAGCTTGAATAATCACAACCAATCTCGAATTCCATGAAATCACACCCTGGGCAGTGCCTGTTTGGGCATATAATACTACCGTATGGCCGGAAATATTGGCGGGCATTAAATTTGGCGGTTGAGCCCCAAATCGCTGTTAGAAGAATATTGGCGGATTTAAATTTGGCGGTTCGGTACGGGATCGCCATACGTATATATGCGAGTAGGAAGTTTTGGCGGATTTTAATTTGGCGGTTGTAATATAGACCGCCAAACCGCCAAATTTAATTCCCCGCCAAATTTTCCGGCTATACGGTATATACTATTCAAAAGCCAGAGTCACTTATGTATTCACGTGTAGCTTTGAAAAGCAAATAAATGACTCTATAGTTGATCTTACTCTGACATAAAGTTGACGAGATGGGTTTGAATCTGTTCCTCGTGTATGTGTTTCTTCTCTCTGCACATGATGCTGACTAGCACCTCTAGGAGCATGATGCTGCCTGAAACCACCATTGCCGAAAGCAGCTATGAAAGAGAGAGAAAATTAATGAAACCACTGAATTTAGTCCTGTACTGTCATATTAAGCAGAGTAGCATTAAAAATGAGGCTGATGTAAGATTACCTTCTCAATGATAGATATGTATTCATTGTACTGTGGACTACCCACAGGAAACTCAGTGGATTTCAATGGAAACTGCTTTGCGATCAAAACATTAATACTGGACCTATAGACAGATATAGGGCGCAACGTAATCCTTCACTCCATAGATATAAGTAGACTAGAGAACTTACTTTATCTGCTCCAGGTGATCCTCGGTAAGGCTTGTAAAGTGATGAAGTACTTCAAATACCTTACTCTATCATCATAAACATTATTAAAGAATACATGGATTACAATTCATTGGTTATGCCGTAGCTATTATAATACTGTGCATGTACAAAGAGCATACATGTACCTTGAAAGCTAGTGAGCTTTTGGTCTCCTTGATCAATATAGAGTACATGGACACCACTGCTTGTACGTGGCTAGGGTCAGTGGATGTCTGCACAAGCACCTATATGATTTGAAAGAAAAAATCAAGTACTCTCACGATAGATGGATTTACATGTACAATCCACCTTTGGCTCCAGATTAAGAACCTTCTTGAGAATGTTGACAGCTGCCAGCCTCCTGTCTGAGTCAAATGTTTCTCCCCACCAACTTCCAAGCAGACTCCACTGCGAGAGGAGACACCTGCACACCTTACCACCATACTTCCTCTTCAGGAGCTTATCTCTAGACAGGTACTCCAGAAAACCACACAAAACAGCAGACACCTGCAGCAAAACAGTCATAAATATCATTCTTGAATGGGCAATCTCTTCCCAAGCTAAACAGCAAGGCATGAATGGAGGGTGAAGATTAAGCCTAGATCTGTATACGTAGCCATTAATTTGCATACTCCCCGGGCTAACATGCCCCTATGTGCATGTACATTTATGCTAGGAAGAATGCTGGTTAATGTAATGTGCAGCATACAATTTCTGGCTTGGTGTTGCAGCTGCCAACAAGATGAGAGATGAAGATCTCGTATTCCGTGAGGAGGTGGCCATTCACAAGACTGGGGAAGAACTGGTAGAGCATGGCACCAACACCAACACAGCCTGCCAGTGCATGTAACATCATCATAGACAATAGCGCCAGTTTTGGTGACATTGGATGTTCAGATAATATAGGCATAATCTTACCCGTACTTGTATCCAAAAGACAGTCAACCAGTTGAGATGGCTGCAGCAGGCAGTATACAATTATCGACTTAGTGGAAATGTTCTAACTTGTTACTGACCGTGATTCCAATCTGTAGAGCTAGCTCGAGTAGAAGCCCAGTGCTGTGTTTGTTGGCAGGACTGAGCATACCCCCGCCTGAGCCATTATCAGACGACTTGCTCTGAGATATCAGTGGCCTCAAAGTCAAGAAGACAGACTCCAATAACTTGGAGACCAGGTTATCAGTAGAATGGCACTATAGAGTATTATTATAGGGAAGTAAGTAATCAAATGAGAGGATCTGCATAGGTATAGTATTCCAACATACAGCTTTGGTCAGAGCTGGTAGAAGCAAGCTGGACTTCTGAAGAAGCAGCAACCCATTTATGGTGCTATCAAGCCGAGCATGATCCTTGATTTGATGGACATCACCATGGAGATCAAGAGGCAACTGACTAATCAAATCACAAGAACTGCACAAATGTAACCACGTACCAGATCTGATTCATCAAATTAAGCACATCTTGGTGTATTTCATGCTTGCAGACTCACCTTCCAGGGGAGAGTTCTGTTGATAATACGGCAATCAGAGATGACTTGAAATCTGGCTTCAAATTGGACTCAAAAGATTTCAGAGCACCTACCACCTACATAAATATAATATGATACAGGCACGGGTACATTGTACATATACACACATAGTGTACTATACTAGTTTCTGTGCTTCTCGTTTTCTTACTTACAGTTTTTGGAAGTGTCTCGAGGGTAGCTACATCTCCAGGGCTGAACCCCACTGATCCTGGGCTCATGCAGCAAGAAGAGGCCAACTTGAATAGCTGCTCACTCCATAGTGACTTAGGCACATGCTGCATGTACACAAAATACATACACCGTGAAGTACAGCTAGGACATTTGAGACAAGTCTGAGTGAGTGATACACGTTTGAGGGAGAGGTATGGATCATCAAACTATACAATGGCAGTGTGAACACACTGCTACACATACAAATAATTCGCACAATGGCGTGCCATAAAATTTTATTTGGATATCACTCAGGCCTGCGCCAAACTGTATGTCATTAGGTGCATTATATGATCAATCTTGGTGGAGATATCTGATAAAGATTTTTATCATAAGCATGACATTAGAGGAAACTAACAAAAATTAGTCAAATACTTACAGTAAATGCTTGCTTGGGATGTTTGTCAAGTAGGATTGATACAAAGTTCAGGAGTTGCAATACGAGGGAGCACTTGACTCGATTGTACTCTTCAATTTCTCTCGGCGTGTGGACGGTCGAGAGGGTGGAATCAAAACATTTGACAGCCGCTTCAATGTCATGTAGAGCAAGATTTGAAAGGAAAAACTCAAGGCTTTGAAACAGATTGGATGGCTTCTCATTTGATTTTTTTGGCTTTGCTAGAGGTATAGAGAACGGTCAAAATTATGATTACAGAGGGAAAATGGTGGAAGGAATGTATAAATAACAGAATGGAGAAGACATGGAGAGAAGGAGAGGGAGAACGACATTCAACAATTCATTTTCAGAATTACTACAGTAATAACTGATGTGTAGTGTGATTAGTTTTACCATCAAAGAGTTCACTTGGTGAGAAGAGCTGTTCCTTGAACACCCAGTTATAGCAGTCCAGAGCAGCAGTCACACTCTCCAGCCATCCAACCGCTTCAGCTCGGGAGAACGCTACACCCTTGAGAATGGGTACCTTCTGAATCGAATGCTGACCTTGTCCACCTGCTTCAAATCTATAATTATGTACGCCAAAATGAATGCAAAAAGCCAAGTTTTCAGCAAGTAATGATGGTATCATACCTGGAGACAAAGTATAGACCACCCTCAGATTCAACAGTCTTTCTCATCCACACCGTTGCTGTAGCGATTTCTAGTATTGGCATAGATATTATGATCATGAGTGTCAAACAAGTTTTATAGTTTAATTTACAGTTTAACTTACTAGGTATCAGAACAGAGAATTGGATGAAGAGTTTCCTGCACTGTTGCCTGCAGTCAGTCTCAGGTGAGCCACACTGTGTGAGCAGCCAACCAACAAGATTGACAATCTCGGCAGACTTGAGACCCCTACATGTAACGATCAGTGTTCCTCATAAACATGTAGAATGCTGACATAATTACACTTTTAGGGGAACATTGTTGACCTTACTACAAGTACTGTAGTATACCATATTGTCACCTAGGCCAAGCGCCCACTCCTGGGGTACGTAAGTGCATGCCCATATATCACATTCAATGTATATGTAGCAGCTTCCATACAAATGTATATATTATTTGTAAGCAGTGATCTTGATATTAATAAAAGACAAAAACGTACATACTAGGCTATAGTTCCATCAGGCATATTAGGAATGAATAGAACACACTAGAGCTCTATGTCAAATATATACAATATACTTGTACCTATTGTACCTGCAAGACAACTGAACACAGCTAGCGCTATATTAGTGGTTGACCACAAACCTTATTTAGCCTGGTTCAAAATAATGATCGATCAGCAATAAGCAAAATACAGAAGATAGTATGAATGATAAAAGCATAATAATATAATATCACACAAAACTTAGGCTACCACATTTGAACAGTATTAGTAAGAAGAGCGAGTGTGGTTGCTTGATTCTTTCTCGGTAGAAATTGTTAGGGAATCTTCCAAAATAGAGTCACGAAAGTTAACATAGGTTGAAGGCACTGGCGTTGGCTGATCGGATTCTCTCTGTGTTGCCCGTTCCTCTTCGACAGTTGTGGTGTAACTCATGTTGGGCTGACTCAGCAAAGGTCTGTCCTTATTTCTACGTCTTTTAAGATCCAAGAAGTACGTCTTTACCACGCTCCACACCACAATCACACAAAACTCAAGAAAGGCAATGGATATGGACACGTAGAGCACAGCCATTCGGCCTCGCACACCGTCAAACAAAATGAACGCACCGACTAATAGAATGAGGTTGAGAAGAAATGAACTCTCAGCTATAAGAACTATTGTTCTACGATAAACCTGCATGAAGCTCATGTAGAAGAGAAGTAGTGTGGCAAAAGTGAGAAGCAAGAACAGGTTAATGTTGGGATAAACGTTGGACGTTAGTGATGAAATGAAAAGCAAAAGTCCCTGAACTAGTAGCAACACTCCAAACCAATAGTGATGCTCATCCTTCAAGGGGGCATAGTAGGTATCAAAGACAGGCTTGTAGCGTGTAATTAGTTGTGAAGGTTTAGAATATGGCATCTTCCTCAACCACTGCATTAAAAATAGCAGCAGAGTATAGGGTAGCCACAAGAACAGTAGACAGGCAACAGCAACAAGGACGAGATATATGTGAGGGTGCGTGCCGTATCTATAGTGTCCATCTATAGACCAGACAGATGATGTGGTAACAGTGGAATCATTTGAGAAAATTTTTACCCGGGCCAATCCTAGAGCAGCAATGATGGTTCTCAGTAGCTTCGTATTAGACATAAACAGTAGAGTTGCTAAGGTAGGGACAGATCGATCACCAAACAGCTTTGATAGCTTGGACGAAAATCGTAACCCAAGAAAAAACAAACCGGCAGTGTAGAAAGGGAATACAAACTGCAGCCATGTCTTCCAGTAGCCATTCAAACCTCGAAAAAAACAGGTCTCGATACCAAAATCGAGATTGATCCACGCTAGAAAAATTCTAAGAAACCAATAGCCACTACTTATTGTATCGGTGTTGTACTCCTGCGTCAGGACAATGCTCTGATAGGCCCAGACTATATTAGCATAAAAAACAAGTCCATTAATCATGCCTTGAGACACGGTGAGATTCATTATGCTGATAAACAACACGAGAAGGAATCCAGCGGCAGCAAAGAAAATGAGAAGTGCCAGGTTGTTATTATTGGAACATGGAATACAGCGAGAAGATCCAATGGCCAGGCTGAAGTTCTCACGACATCCTCCACACAATGTTCCGGCTCGGTTGAATGCACACTGGTTATCATCAGGATCATTCCTTTTAATGTAGTCAATCTTCTTCTCGTTGTCTCCACAGTAATCAAATGGGCAGTTTTTGCTGTATAATACGTTTGTAATATTATTGGCTTTTGTATCCACTCCGATCCACGCATTGGAATTCCATGAAAATCCAACGTTGTTGTTATTAATATAGCATCGAATATCCTTTCTAAATTCAGGATGGCAGTCACATGACCTAGTGTTCTTCTCAACTTCCAAAGAGAGACCAGGAGGACAATCAAGAAGGGTGATGTTGATGTAGATGAAGGTAGTGATGAGAGCATATGAAAGAATTTTATCTTTGTTATAAATCTCTATAGCCTGTTTCACATCATCCTCATAGATGGGCTGAAAGAACCGATCATCATCGTAGGGAAAAGTGGAAAGGTGCATAATATCATGACTACTATTATCATTCCTTGGTTTCAGTATATAGGAAATGTTTGTGCATATTTGGTACTGAGACACCTTGCGTGAGCTCTGCTGATCATGTCCGAGAAAGCCAATATACACTGTACCAATTGTTGTACCAAAGTCTCCACCTACAACGACAACAGGTATTGTGATATTCTCACCAGGGTAGGCTTTGCGAGTCATAAAGATTTTTGAAAGGTCTGCACATTTGGGTCTACCATTGCTATCACACACACAGACGCGATCGGGAGTGCTTGAAACTGATGACATGCTATTAGTTTCAAAATGAAAGTGCTTATATGCATGCCATGGATCCAACTGAAAGGAGCTGTTGACAACTGATACATGGCAGCTAATGTTTAAATAAGTTCCATAAATGTCTTCACCACCGAATTTTGCTGAGTTATTCAAGAAAAACACATGAAATTCATTAGATTCTAGTGGTGGTAGAAGTTGATAAAAGCATAGGAACACTCCCAAATCGCTATCAAGTCTCACAATCTCACCCAACTCCACATAGATGGCACCACCAACCGTCAGAGCACTATTATTGATAAAAGATACGTTTGCAGTGTTTCCGAAATGCAGTCTACTAGAGAAAAGAGCCATAGCTCCTCCACCAACTCCAGTATTGTTGATGAAATCCACCGTATTATGTAAATAAATGGCACTATAAAAAGCCAAAACTGCTGTCTGATCGGCACCAACAAACTTACTTCCAGTCACATTAACGTTACTGTCATACACAGTCAGTGGATTGTCACTGGATGATAAATTAAGATTGAGAAATTTACAATTACTCAGAGTAAGATTACTCCTTATGCTTTTGAGTGTACTGCTTTCTACAAATTTACAATCAATCACCTCTACAGTATTCTTATCCTGCACCAATGAAGTCGGCTGCACACGTACACTTGCATTTCCTTCAAACAGCACTGATGAGATATTAAGAGACTTCACATCTGTAATATTGAATTCTACATTTTCAATGGTCACATTTTGGGACTCTCCCATTATAGCCAAACTGTTCAAATCGGTCACGTTAAACTTGTCACTGGATGATTTGTGAGTTCCGTTCATGAATATCATAATAACGTTAGCCTTATCAGAGGAGAAAAGTTCACTGCTATTATTCACATAGTAGTCCAACTTACAACTTCTATTACATTGCTTGTGATCAGGTAGTGGATGGCAATCCTCACTCAGTCTGTTTGGGGACACACAGTAAGTGGTGGCTGCAAAGGTCCCAGGTGCAGGGCATAAGGTAAGCCCACTCAGAAGAATAGGCACAAGAATAAAAATACTCTTCAACATCATTTTAGCTAATGCTTCACTGACAATGAAAATCGTTAAAAGCAATACTGGATTTAACTTCAAACTTTCCACTAGTAGCTCAAAGGGACTGAATCACATGATTCATAGGGTTGATAAGAGCTTTGAATTCGTATTATGTGCAAGTTTCAACTCCCATTTTAGTTCAGGTCAGATAGTAAGAGCATTGTTGTTGTACAATGACTATTACTACTCTCTCTATATATATTATATTACAGAGTACATGACTGTTACAGTAATATGTGTAACTCATTGTTCACTGCGCACATACATTATGTACATGCAGCAGCATACATACAATAATATTATTATAGTAATTAAAATTAACACCATAATATTATTAGCAAAATACAGAAGATAGTATGAATAATAAAAGTAATATAATATCACACAAAACTTAGGCTACCAAATTAGAATAGTATTAGTAAGAAGAGCGAGTGTGGTGACTCGATTCTTTCTCGGTAGAAATTGTTAGGGAATCTTCCAAAATGGAGTCACGAAAGTTAACATAAAATGAAGGCACTGGCGTTGGTTGATCGGAATCTCTCTGTGTTGCCCGTTCCTCTTCGACAGCTGTGTGCCTCATGTAGGGCAGACTCAGCAAAGGTCTGTCCTTATTTCTACGTCTTCTAAGATCTAAGAAGTACGTCTTTACCACACTCCACACCACAATTACACAAAACTCAAGAAAGGCAATGGATATGGACGCATAGAGCACAGCCATTCGGCCTCGCACATGGTCAAACAAAATGAACCCACCGACTAATAGAATGAGGTTGAGAAGAAATGAACTCTCAGCTATAAGAACTATTGTTCTACGATAAACCTGCATGAAGCTCATGTAGAAGAGAAGCAGTGTGGCAAAACTAAGAAGCAAAAACAGATTAATGTTTGGGTAAACGTTGGACGTTAGCGACGAAATGAAAAGCAAAATTCCCTGAACTAGTAGCAACACTCCAAACCAATAGTGATGCTTGTCCTTCAAGGGGGCATAGTAGGTATCAAAGACAGGCTTATAGCGTGTAATTAGTTGCGAAGGTTTGGAGTACGGCACCTTCCTCAACCACTGCATTAAAAGTAGCAGCAGAGTATAGGGTAGCCACAAGAACAGTAGACAGGCAACAGCAACAAGGACAAGATATATGTGAGGGTGCGTGCCGTATGTATAGCGTCCGTCTATAGACCAGACGGATGATGTGGTAACAGTGGAATCGCTTGAGAAAATTTTTACCTGGGCCAATCCTAGAGCAGCAATGATGGTCCTCAGTAGCTTCGTATTAGATATAAAGAGTAGAGTTGCTAAGGTAGGGACAGATCGATCACCAAACAGCTTTGATAGCTTGGACGAGAATCGTAACCCAAGAAAAAACAAACCGGCAGTGTAGAAAGGGAATACAAACTGCAGCCATGTCTTCCAGTAGCCATTCAAACCTCGAAAAAAACAGGTCTCGATACCAAAATCGAGATTGATCCATGCTAGAAAAATTCTGAAAAACCAATAGCCACTACTTATTGTATCGGTGTTGTACTCCTGCGTCAGGACAATGCTCTGATAACCCCAGATTATATTAGCATAAAAAACAAGTCCATTAATCATGCCTTGAGACACGGTGAGATTCATTATGCTAATAAACAACACGAGAAGGAATCCAGCGGCAGCAAAGAAAATGAGAAGTGCCAGGTTGTTGTTATTGGAGCAGGGAATACAGCGAGAAGATCCAATGGCCAGACTGAAGCTCTCACGACACCCTCCACACAGTGTTCCGGCTCGGTTGAATGCACACTGGTTATCAGGATCATTCCTTTTAATGTAGTCAATCTTCTTCTCGTTGTCTCCACAGTAATCAAATGGGCAGTTATTGCTGTATAATACCTTTGTAATATTATTGGTTTTTGTATCAACTCTGATCCATGTGTTGGAATTCCATGAAAATTTAATATTGTTGTTGTCAATATGACATTGAATGTCCTTTCTAAATTCAGGATGGCAGTCACATGACTTAGTGTTATTCTCAATTCGCAAAGAGAGACCAGGAGGACAATCAAGAAGGGTAATATTGATGTAGACTGGGGTGGTGATGAGAGCATATGAAAGAACTTTATCTTCGTTATACAGCTCTATAGCCCGTTCCACATCATCCTTGTGCGTGTTGTTGAGCTGAAAGAATCGCTTGTCATCATAGGGAAAAGTGGAGAGGTGCATTTTAATATCATGACTACTGTTATCATTCTTCGGATTCAGTGTATAGGAAATGTTTGTGCATTTTTGGTACTGAGACACCTTTTGGGAGCTCTGATGATTATATCCGACAAAGCCAATATACACTGTACCTATTGTTGCACCAAAGTCTCCACCTACAATGACAACAGGTACGGTGATCGTCTCACCTGGGTAGGCTTCAAGCGTCGTAAAGATTTTTGAAAAGTCTGCACATTTGGGTTTACCATCACTGTCACACACACAGACGCGATTGGGAGTGCTTGAAACTGATGACATGCTATTAGTTTCAAAATGAAAGTGGTTATATGGATCCCAAGTGAACGAGCTATTGGTAATATTTTCCGATACACGACAGCTACTGTTTAAATAAGTTCCATAAATATCTTCACCACCAAATTCTGCCGAATTAGTTTTGAAAAACACATGAAAATCATTAGACTCTAATGGTGGTAAAACTTGATAAAAGCACAGAAACACTCCAAAATCGCTATCAGGTCTCACAATCTCACCCAACTCCACATAGATGGCACCACCAATAGTCAGAGCTCTGTTATTGATAAAATGCACATTTGCGGTGTTTCCAAAATGCAGTCTACTAGAGTAAAGACCCATAGCTCCTCCACCAACTCCAGTATTGTTGATGAAGTCCACCGTATTATGTAAATAAATGTTGCTATAAAAAGCCAAGACTGCCGTCTGATCAGCATCAATAAACTTACTTCCAGTCAGATTAACGTTACTGTTATACACAATCATTGGATTGTCACTGGTTGGTAAGGTAAGATGAAGAAATTTACAATTACTCAGGGTAAGATTACTCCTTATGGTTTTGAGTGTACTGCTTTCTACAAATTTACAATCAATCACCTCTACAGTATTCCTATCCTGCACCAATGAAGTCGGCTGCACACGTACACTTGCATTTCCTTCAAACAGTACTGATGAGATATGAAGAGACTTCACATCTTTAATATTGAATTCTACACTTTCAATGGTCACATTTCCAGACTCTCCCATTATAGTCAAACTGTTCAAATCGGTCACGTTAAACTTGCCACTGGATGATGTGTGAGTTCCACTCATGAATATCATACTAATGTTAGCCTTATCAGAGGAGAAACGTTCACGGCTGTTCTTCAAGTAGTAGTCCAAGTTACAACATTCAGGTGCTCCAAGGCAAACCTCACTGGTTGGGGACACACAGTAAGTGGTGGCTGCAAAGGTCCCAGGTGCAGGGCACAGGACAAGCCCACACAAAAGAATAGGCATGAGAACAAAAAACATCATTTTAGCTAAATTTCCAGAGAATCTGATTCAATGATGCTTCACAATGAAAATAGTTAAAAGGCTACATGCATAGCTTCATACTTTCCACAAGTAGCTCAAAGGGACTGAATCACATGATTCACTGAATGAGCTTTAAATTCATATTATGTGCAACTTTCAACTCCCATTTTAGTTCAGGTCAGATAGTAAGAGTATTGTTGTTGTACAATGACCTTTGCTACTATCTCGAACTCTCTATATTATAATTATTGAGTACATGACTGTATGTGTAACCAAGAGTATATAAAAGGAGGGAGAGAGAGTATCCTACTTCCTATTGCTGTGTGCAAACACCCTTTGCCAAGTACAGAGGTCAAGTTACACTATCTTACACACAAACTCACCACAAACGTCTGGCATATAACCGCGCGCTTGTACTTGCACACATGATAGTGGTCTAGTGAGCAATGATAAGCACTAAAATACTATGAGTGGTCATGCACCTGTACTGGTTTATGGTAACCTTTATGTAGTGCTGACCACATTGACCTCTGTACTTGGCAAAGGGTGTTTGCACACCGCAATAGGAAGTAGGACACTCTCTCTCCCTCCTCTTATATACTCTTGGTGTAACTCATTGTTCACAGCGCACACTATGTCATACATTATGTACATGCAGCACATACATACAATAATAACATTATAATATTATTACTATGGACTATCCCTGTGTCCCATGACCTTGTGACACTAGTACATGTACAATGTCGTGTCTAAATTTTTACTACAAGGCCGGTACATGTACTTTTTGCGCTTCCTGTTTATGTTCAAGTTATAAGCTCCTCCCCTCTTTGATCCCAGTTTTTGTACCATAGAACCCCCACTCCTATATGTGGAAAATCGCACCATCGTGAATGGAAAATAGTTTGTTGGATGGCGGCAGTGGCTGGCTATCGGTCAGACTAGTATCAGACCATAACTATGGTGCATATACATAATGATTGTAAATATAATTCGGGCCGGGCCTGCCCTTATACCACATAGCAGCTTCCATACAAATGTATGCAATGCCAATTGGTATATCCCCAGGTATTAAGTACCCACAAGGGTCGAAATCACTTAAGCAACCATGGGCACACATTTTAAGGAAGAGGGGCTCTTACGGCATAACGATTTTAAGGGTAGAGTACATAATATATACTTATATGAACTAAGATACTTGATCCAAATTACTCCAAAAATGGAGTATCATGATACTTATATGAAATAATACACTTGATCCAAGCAGTGATCTTAATGTTAATGAAAGGCAAAAACGTACATACTAGGCTATAGTTCCATCAGGCATACTAGGAATGAATAGTGGATTTGCTGAACACACTAGAGCTCTATGTCAAGTGTATACAATGTACTCACAGCTATTGTGCCCATAAGACAATTGAACGCAGCTAGCGCTATATAATTAGTGATTGACCACAAACGTTATTTAGCCTGGTTCAAAACAATGATCAATCAGCAACAAGTAAAATATAGAAGATAGCATGAATGATAAAAGCATAATAATATAACATCACACAAACTTAGGCTACCACACTTGAATAGTATTAGTAAGAAGAGTGAGTGCGGTGACTCGATTCTTTCTCGTTAGAAAATGTTAGGGAATCTTCCAAAATGGAGTCACGAAAGTTAACATAGGTCGAAGTCACTAGCGTTGGTTGATCGGAGTCTCTCTGTGTTACCCGTTCCTCTTCGACAGCTGTGTTGTAAAAAGCCAAGACTGCCGTCTGATCAGCATCAATAAACTTACTTCCAGTCAGATTAACGTTACTGTTATACACAATCATTGGATTGTCACTGGTTGGTAAAGTAAGATGAAGAAATTTACAATTACTCAGGGTAAGATTACTCCTTATGGTTTTGAGTGTACTGCTTTCTATGAATTTACAGTCAATCACCTCTACAGTATTCCTATCCTGCACCAATGAAGTCGGCTGCACACGTACACTTGCATTTCCTTCAAACAGTATACTGATGAGATATGAAGAGACTTCACATCTGTAATATTGAATTCTACACTTTCAATGGTCACATTTCCAGACTATCCCATTATAGTCAAATTGTTCAAATTGGTCACGTTAAACTTGCCACTGGATGATGTGTGAGTTCCACTCATGAATATCATACTAATGTTAGCCTTATCAGAGGAGAAACGTTCACGGCTGTTCTTCACATAGTAGTCCAAGTTACAACATTCAGGTGCTGAAAGACAATCCTCACTGGTTGAGTCCGGGGACACACAGTAAGTGGTTGCTGCAAAGGTCCCAGGTGCAGGGCACAGGATAAGCCCACTCAGAAGAATAGGCACGAGAGCAAAAAACATCATTTTAGCTAAATTTCCAGATTTAGTGATGCTTCACGATGAAGATTGTTAAAAGCAATACTGGATTTAGCTTTAAACTTTCCACTAGTAGCTCAAAGGGATTGAATCACATGATTCACAGGGTTAATAAGGCTTTGAATTCGTATTATGTGCAAGTTTCAACTTCCATTTTAGTTCAGGTCAGATAGTAAGAGCATTGTTGTTGTACAATGACTATTACTACTCTCTATATATAGTATATTACAGAGTACATGACTGTTACAGTAATATGTGCAACTCATTGTTCACTGCGCACATACATTATGTACATGCAGCAGCATACATACAATAATAATATTATTATAGTAGTTAAAATTAACACTATCAGGGTTTCATCCAGTGGGGGGGGGGGGGGGGGGGGGGGGTGGGGGGAAGCTTCCCCCCAAAAACACCCAGCTTCCCCCCCCCCTCCCCAAAAAGAAAGAGAGAAAGAAGAAAAGAGGAAAAGGAGAGAGAGAGAGAGAGAGAGTGAGAAAGAAAGAAAGAGAGGTGCATGGTGTGGGAAGGGGAGCGTGTACATTTTTGCGTCGTATTGCAAGTGATCAGTATGGTCTCCTACTTCATGACTCAATATTTAAGAGCACTAGATAAAACTATGCAATACCTCAGTGACATCAGAAAACACAATCATTAATCGATATCAATCCTTAATTGGGGGAGGGATCACGGTGCGTGAAACTGCCACGCCCACTTCTCCCCCAAAAATTTTTTTCTGGATGAAATCCTGACTATAATATTACTAGCAAAATACAGAAGAGTAATAATTTTATAACATCACAAAAACTTATAGGCTACCACACTAGAATAGTATTAGTAAGAAGAGCGAGTGCGGTGACTTGATTCTTTCTCGGTAGAAATTGTTAGGGGATCTTCCAAAATAGAGTCACGAAAGTTAACATAGGTTGAAGGCACTGGCGTTGGTTGATCGGATTCTCTCTGTGTTGCCCGTTCCCCTTCGACAGTTGTGGTGTAACTCATGTTGGGCTGACTCAGCAAAGGTCTGTCCTTATTTCTACGTCTTTTAAGATAAAAGAAGTACGTCTTTACCACGCTCCACACCACAATCACACAAAACTCAAGAAAAGCAATGGATATGGACGCGTAGAGCACAGCCATTCGGCCTCGCACACCGTCAAACAAAATGAACGCACCGACTAATAGAATGAGGTTAAGAAGAAATGAACTCTCAGCTATAAGAACTATTGTTCTACGATAAACCTGCATGAAGCTCATGTAGAAGAGAAGTAGTGTGGCAAAAGTGAGAAGCAAGAACAGGTTAATGTTAGGATAAACGTTGGATGTTAGCGACGAAATGAAAAGCAAAATTCCCTGAACTAGTAGCAACACCCCAAACCAATAGTGATGCTTGTCCTTCAAGGGGGCATAGTAGGTATCAAAGACAGGCTTGTAGCGTGTAATTAGTTGCGAAGGCTTGGAGTACGGCACCTTCCTCAACCACTGCATTAAAAGTAGCAGCAGAGTATAAGGTAGCCACAAGAACAGTAGACAGGCAACAGCAACAAGGACGAGATATATGTGAGGGTGCGTGCCGTATCTATAGTGTCCATCTATAGACCAGACATATGATGTAGTAACAGTGGAATCATTTGAGAAAATTTTTATCCGGGCCAATCCTAGAGCAGCAATGATGGTCCTCAGTAGCTTCGTATTAGATATAAACAGTAGAGTTGCTAAGGTAGGGACAGATCGATCACCAAACAGCTTTGATAGCTTGGATGAAAATCGTAACCCAAGAAAAAACAAACCAGCAGTGTAGAAAGGGAATACAAACTGCAGCCATGTCTTATAGTAGCCATTCAAACCTCGAAAAAAACAGGTCTCGATACCAAAATCGAGATTGATCCATGCTAGAAAAATTCTAAAAAACCAATAGCCACTACTTATTGTATCGGTGTTGTACTCCTGCGTCAGGACAATGCTCTGATAAGCCCAGACTATATTAGCGTAAAAAACAAGTCCATTAATCATGCCTTGAGACACGGTGAGATTCATTATGCTGATAAATAACACGAGAAGGAATCCAGCGGCAGCAAAGAAAATGAGGAGTGCCAGGTTGTTATTATGGGAGCAGGGAATACAGCGAGAAGATCCAATGGCCAGGCTGAAGTTCTCACGACACCCTCCACACAATTTTCCGGCTCGGTTGAATGCACACTGGTTATCAGGATCATTCCTTTTAATGTAGTCAATCTTCTTTTCATTGTCTCCACAGTAATCAAATGGGCAGTTATTGCTGTATAATACGTTTGTAATATTATTGGCATTTGTATCCACTCCGATCCACGCGTTGGAATTCCATGAAAATCCAACGTTGTTGTTATCAATATAGCATCGAATATCCTTTCTAAATTCAGGACGACAGTCACATGACCTAGTGTTCTTCTCAACTTCCAAAGAGAGACCAGGAGGACAATCAAGAAGGGTAATATTGATGTAGACGAAGGTAGTGATGAGAGCATATGAAAGAATTTTATCTTGGTTATAAATCTCTATAGCCTGTTTCACATCATCCTCATAGATGGGCTGAAAGAACCGATCATCATCGTAGGGAAAAGTGGAAAGGTGCATAATATCATGACTACTGTTATCATTCCTCGGTTTCAGTGTATAGAAAATGTTTGTGCATTTTTGGTACTGAGACACCTTGCGTGAGCTCTGCTGATCATATCCGAGAAAGCCAATATACACTGTACCGATTGTTGTACCAAAGTCTCCACCTACAACAACAACAGGTATGGTGATATTCTCACCTGGGTAGGCTTTGCGAGTCATAAAGATTTTTGAAAGGTCTGCACATTTGGGTCTACCATTGCTGTCACACACACAGACACGATCGGGATCATTGGAAACTGATGATATGCTACTAGTTTCAAAATGAAAGTGCTTATATGCATGCCATGGATCCAAATGAAAGGAGCTGTTGACAACTGATACATGGCAGCTAATGTTTAAATAAGTTCCATAAATGTCTTCACCACCGAATTTTGCTGAGTTTTTCAAGAAAAACACATGAAATTCATTAGATTCTAGTGGCGGTAGAACTTGATAAAAGCACAGGAACACTCCCAAATCACTATCAAGTCTCATAATCTCACCCAACTCCACATAGATGGCACCACCAACTGTCAGAGCACTGTTATTGATAAAAGATACATTTGCGGTGTTTCCGAAATGCAGTCTACTAGAGTAAAGAGCCATAGCTCCTCCACCAACTCCAGTGTTGTTGATGAAATCCACCGTATTATGTAAGAAAATGGCACTATAAAAAGCCAAAACTGCTGTCTGATCGGCACCAACAAACTTACTTCCAATCACATTAACGTTACAGTCATACACAGTCAGTGGATTGTCACTGGATGATAAATTAAGATGGAGAAATTCACAATTACTCAGAGTAAGATTACTCCTTATGCTTTTGAGAGTGCTGCTTTTTACGAATTTACAATCAATCACCTCTACAATATTCTTATCCTGCACCAATGAAGTCGGCTGCACACGTACACTTGCATTTCCTACAAATAGTACTGATGAGATATGAAGAGACTTCACATCTGTAATATTGAATTCTATACTTTCAATGGTCACATTTCCAGACTCTCCCATTATAGTCAAACTGTTCAAATCGGTCACGTTAAACTTGCCACTGGATGATTTGTGAGTTCCGTTCATGAATATCATACTAATGCTAGCCTTATCAGAGGAGAAAAATTCAGCACTGTTATTCACATAGTAGTCCAAGTTACAACTTCTATTACATTGCTTGTGATCAGGTAGTGGAAGGCAATCCTCACTCAGTCTGTTTGGGGACACACAGTAAGTGGTGGCTGCAAAGGTCCCAGGTGCAGGGCATAAGGTAAGCCCACTCAGAAGAATAGGCACAAGAACAAAAATGCTCTTTAACATCATTTTAGCTAAATTTCCAGAGATTCAATACTTCACGATGAAAATTGTTAAAATCAATACTGGATTTAGCTTCAAACCATCCACCAGTAGCTCAAAGGGACTGAATCACATGATTCACAGTGGTACTATGGAATGTTATCAATAATCAACCGCGGTTGATGTATGCGCGCGCCACAGTCAGGTAGGGTGGTCTATGAATGTATAATTTTACCATGGTCTGACCAATCAGATTGCTCAAATGGATGTCGACAAATCACTTATCAAACCTACAAGAGATTTATCAACCTAACAAGTTATTTATCAACCTACAAGTTATTTTTCTAACTGCTGCGTGGCTGCTTCAATGATGCAAGAAGAACCATCATTTTTATACTTGATCAGCAAGATATTGCTGCAGTAGATAACGAAGGCCGTGCTCACAGTATTGCAGGTCAGATTCTGCATGGGAGCCTTGAAGGAAGGAAACTGCTTTTAATCGTCGACGACTATTGCAGTCGCTTGATCATGGCTACGTTCGAGCGGCTCTAGCGCTCTTCATTGATACAGAAGGTCCTGAATGGCGAAGCAAACGGCAGCGTAGGGTACTCTATAGCTACAGTATTAAATACTATTGAGCATAGTTTACCATGGTAGAAGTCGGTTATACACCTTGGTTATGGTAGCTATGGTCATAGATGATATAGTATGGACGTCCGTACTATAATTATCTATGCTATGGTGATTTATCATACCTCGTGCCCTACGGGCCCTCGGTATGATAAATCCACCTACACCTTGGTATATAACCTATACCAGGAGCATATGAGCCGCCCGAAGGGCGGGGAAGGAGCGTCCGACTACCGTAGGGTTGGCTGCAGTATGTGTTAGGCGAAGTCCTTAAGGCTACACTTCCTTATTTGGAAAGTGCAGCTGGTGTGGTGCATAGCAGATTACTTTTGTACAAGCCACACTGTACTAGCTAATTGACTTAGTCTGTAGTGTGGTTGTAGACTGTGTACTACGGGCGGTGCTATCACTATGGAGCTTAAGTGTGTAGCTTACATCTCTTATGTCTAGGTAGCTACCAAAATTTTAGTACATGCTATTCCACCATGCGGTCGCCCATATACTACTGTACAGCTGCTCAAACCGCAAGTTAGAACCAATTAGGCCACTATTGGTTGGAAATTAGTTTCTCGTCCCCCGCCCGCATAGAATTTTGCCCCCGCTACGATCTCGTCGTTATGCCATTATATGCTACTACGCATGCGCAGATCTGCCTCGCTAGCTATCTGACCATGTTAGTATTGCTTCTTTGTGTGTGCATTTTGTTATTTTAAGGACCAAGAAGTGTTTACATAACACGTTTCCTGGAATGCACTAATGTAATTAAATAATGGCATAATGGTAATGTACTGCCCGCCAGCATACAATTCTAGGAAAGTCCCTGATGAGAAACTATTATTCAACAAATAGTGGCCTTAAGGCGGTCTTAGTGTAGACTGAGAGCTTTGAATTCATATTATGTGCAAGTTTCAACTACCATTTTAGTTCAGGTCAGATAGTAAGAGCATTGTTGTTGTACAATGACTCTTGCTACTATCTTTTTATATTATATGAAAAACTTGACCACATCCCCAGTAGCTACATAGTTCTAATGGTTAGTAGGGTAAAAGGTTGTCAATATAGTGCATACACAATCTAAGCCACATCAATGTCGGTGCCTCAATTGCAGAGATGGAGTCTAAGACCGACTCTCGACTTCGAATTTCGATGCTTCAATCAAAGGAGATAAACTCGACAGCACAGTACAGCTTCCGAACTTCAGATCGGTTGTGGCATGACGCATGCTATAAATAGCGCGAGGCTAGCTTTATTTATCTACAGGATTACGTCAGCCAAGAGAACGCGTGAAGTTCGGCCAGCATTACTTGTCGGAGAAAGTAGCACTCGGCTTTTAATGTATTCGCTGGATATGTATGTAAGTTAATGTATGATTTTGTGGATTTTCAGGTCTCAGAAGTGCTCTGTAAAGGCTCTGAATTTTAGCGCTATGACGACATAGGTTACATCATAATTACAACATAATTACCTAATAACCGCAAAAAAGTAAATTTATACTGGGGATGTAATGAAAAACTTAGAGACTACGTCCAGAGTCCCCCATGAATACACCGCCATAAATTCGAAATAGGACACATTGACAAACTGCGCATGTTCCGTATACGCGTACAATATTGGGGTGCGCGGCTTGAGCCGGTTGACCTCCACCTGCCACGTGCTCAACTGAATAGGGAAATCCCCCTGCCCTGAAAGCGAGCTCGCTAGAGAAAGCGAACTGAGAGAAACGCCAAAAGGATATCATCGGATAGTCCACGATCTCTTCTACGCTAGGTTCGAATTCTGGGTTCCAACAAGCTTTCATGCGTGCTAAACATTTTGAAACAGTCTTAACCGCATTTTCGTCATATTTTACATCACAATTACCTCATCGGTCGGCCGAACAGATTTTCTAATTGGGACTCTGGACGTAATGAAAAACTTAGAGACTACATCCCTCGTCCCTCAAAAAAAGTATTACACCTCGCTACTGTACCCGCCATAATTCGAACTAGGACACATCGACAAACTGCGCATGCTCCGTATACGCGTATATTGGGGCGCGCAGCTTGAGCCAGTTGACCCGGACGTGACCTCCACCTAGTACCTGCCATGTGCTATATATAAACTGAATAGGGAAATCCCCCCGAGTGCGTGCTTGCCAAAGAAAGCGAACTGAGAAAATCACCATATCTCATCGATAGTCCACGATGTCTTCTATGCTAGGTTCGAATTCTGGGCCCAAACAAGATTTCATGCGCGCTAAACATTTTGAAACAGTCTTAACTGCATTTTCATCATATTTTTTGTCACAATTACCTCATCGGTCGGCCGAACAGTTTTTCTAATTGGGACTCGGGATGTAATGAAAAACTTAGAGACTACGTCCAGAGTCCCTCATGAATACGCCGCCATAAATTCGAACTAGGACACATTGACAAACTGTTCATGCTCCGTATGCGCATACAATATTGGGGCGCGCGGCTTGAGCCGGTTGACCTTCACCTGCCATGTGCTCGACTGAATAGGGAAATCCCCCTGCCCTGAAAGCGAGCTTGCTAGAGAAAGCGAACTGAGAGGGACGCCATAAGGATATCATCGGATAGTCCACGATCTCTTCTACGCTAGGTTCGAATTCTGGGTCCCAACAACCTTTCATGCACGCTAAACATTTTGAAACAGATTTCATCATCATTAATCATAATTACTCATCATTACTCATAATTACCTCATCGGTCGGCCGATTTGTTTTTTTTCTAATTGGGACTCTGGACGAAATTATAGAGTACATGACTGTATGTGTAACTCATTGTTCACAGCGCACATTACGTCATACATTATGTACATGCAGCACATACATACAATAATAATATTATAATTATTATATATATTACTATGGACTATCCCTGTGTCCCACGTGACACTACTACATGTACAATATCATGTCTAAATTTTACTACAAGGCTGGTACATGTACTTTTTGCGCTTCCTGTTTAATATGTTCAAGTTACCATATTCTCCCAAAAATAAACTCCTCCCCTCTTTGATCCCAGTTTTTGTACCATAGAACCCCCACTCCTGTATGTGGAAAATCGCACCATCAGTGAAAGTGAATGGAAAATAGTTTGTTGGATGGCGGCAATGGCTGGCTATCGGTCAGACCATAACTATGGTGCCTATACACAATAATTGTAAATATAATTCGGGCCGGGCCTGCCCTTATACCACATAGCAGCTTCCATACAAATGTATGCGATTTGTATATCCCCAGGTATTAAGTACCCACAAGGGTCGAAATCCCTTAAGCAACCATGGGCACACATTTTAGGGAAGAGGGGCTCTTACGGCATAACAACTTTAAGGGTAGAGTACATATATAGCTACTTATATGAGGCTAATAATATTAAGACACTTGATCCAAATTACTCCAAAAATGGAGTATCATGATACTGTACTTATATGAAATAATACACTTGATCCAAGCAGTTATCTTAATGCTAATGAAAGGCAAAAACGTACATACTAGGCAATAGTTCCATCAGGCATACTAGGAATGAATAGTGGATTTGCTGAACACACTAGAGCTCTATGTCAAGTGTATACAATGTACTCACAGCTATTGTGCCCATAAGACAATTGAACGCAGCTAGTGCTATATTAGTGATTGACCACAAATGTTATAATTTAGCCTCGTTCAAAATAATGATCAATCAGCAATAAGCAAAATATAGAAGATAGCATGAATGATAAAAGCATAATTATAATATAACATCACACAAACTTAGGCTACCACACTTGAATAGTATTAGTAAGAAGATTGAGTGCGGTGACTCGATTCTTTCTCGTTAGAAAATGTTAGGGAATCTTCCAAAATGGAGTCACGAAAGTTAACATAGGTCGAAGTCACTGGTGTTGGTTGATCGGATTCTCTCTGTGTTGCCCGTTCCTCTTCGACAGCTGTGTTGTAACTCATGTTGGGCTGACTCAGCAAAATTCTGTCCTTATTTCTACGTTTTCTAAGATACAAGAAGTATGTCTTTACCACGCTCCACACCACAATCACACAAAATTCGAGAATGGCAATGGATATGGACGCATAGAGCACAGCCATTCGGCCTCGCACACCGTCAAACAAAACGAACGCACCAACTAATAGAATGAGGTTGAGAAGAAATGTACTCTCAGCTATAAGAACTATTGTTCTACGATAAACTTGCATGAAACTCATGTAGAAGAGAAGTAGTGTGGCAAAAGTGAGAAGCAAGAACAGGTTAATGTTGGGATAAACATTGGATGTTAGCGATGAAATGAAAAGCAAAATTCCCTGAACTAGTAGTAACACCCCAAACCAATAGTGGTGCTTGACCTTCAAGGGGGCATAGTAGGTATCAAAGACAGGCTTGTAGCGTGTAATCAGCTGCGAAGGCTTGGAATATGGAACCTTCCTCAACCACTGCATTAGGAGCAGCAGCAGAGTATAGGGTAGCCACAAGAACAGTAGACAGGCAACAGCAACAAGGACGAGATATATGTGAGGGTGCGTGCCGTATCTATAGTGTCCATCTATAGACCAGACAGATGATGTGGTAACAGTGGAATCGTTGGAGAAAATTTTTACCTGGGCCAATCCTAGAGCAGCAATGATGGTTCTCAGTAGCTTCGTATTAGACATAAACAGTAAAGTTGCTAAGGTAGGGACAGATCGATCACCAAACAGCTTTGATAACTTGGACGAGAATCGTAACCCAAGAAAAAACAAACCGACAGTGTAGAAAGGGAATACAAACTGCAGCCATGTCTTCCAGTAGCCATTCAAACCTCGAAAAAAACAGGTCTCGATACCAAAATCGAGGTTAATCCATGCAAGAAATATTCTAAAAAACCAATAGCCACTACTTATTGTATCGGTGTTGTACTCCTGGGTCAGGACAATGCTCTGATAAGCCCAGACTATATTAGCGTAAAAAACAAGTCCATTAATCATGCCTTCAGACACGGTGAGATTCATTATGCTGATAAACAATACGAGAAGGAATCCAGCAGCTGCAAAGAAAATGAGAAGTGCCAGGTTGTTGTTATTGGAGCAGGGAATACAGTGAGAAGATCCAATAGCCAGGCTGAAGTTTTCACGACACTCTCCACACAATGTTCCAGTTCGGTTGAATGCACACTGCTTATCAGGATCATTCCTTTTAATGTAGTCAATCTTCTTCTCATTGTTTCCACAGTAATCAAATGGGCAGTTGCTGCTGTACAATACTTTCGTAATATTATCTTTTGTATCCACTCCGATCCATACGTTGGACTTCCACGAAAATATAATATTGTTGTTGTCAATATGACACTGAATACCATTTCTAAATTCAGGATGGCAGTCACATGACTTAGTGCTATTCTCAACTCGCAAAGAGAGACCAGGAGGACAATCAAGAAGGGTAATAGTGATATAGACTGGGGTAGTGATGAGAGCATATGAAAGAACTCTATCTTTGTTATACAGTTCTATAGCCTGTTCCAAATCTGAATCATCCTTATACACGTAGATGGGGTCGTCATCATACAGAGAAGTGGAAAGGTACATAATATAACTACTTTTATCATTCCTCAGTTTCAGTGTATGGAAAATGTTTGTGCATTCTTGGTACCGAGACACCTTGTGTGAGCTCTGCTGACCGTGTTCGATGATATACACTGTACCGACTGTTGTACCAAAGTCTCCACCTACAACGACAACAGGTATGGTGATAGTCTCACCTGGGTAGGCTTCGCGAGTCATAAAGATTTTTGAAAGATTTGCACATTTGGGTCTACCATAGCTGTCACACACACAGACGCGATCGGGAGTGCTTGAAACTGATGATATGCTATCAGTTTCAAAATGAAAGTGCATATATGGATCCCAAGTAAACGAGCTATTGGTAATATTTTCCGATACTTGACAGCTACTGTTTAAATAAGTTCCATAAATATCTTCACCACCAAATTTTGCCGAATTATTTTTGAAAAACACATGAAATTCATTAGATTCTAATGGCGATAAAACTTGATAAAAGCACAGAAACACTCCGAAATCGCTATCAGGTCTCACAATCTCACCCAACTCCACATAGATGGCACCACCAATAGTCAGAGCTCTGTTATTGATAAAAGATATATTTGCGGTGTTTCCAAAACGCAGTCTAGTAGAGTAGAGGGCCATAGCTCCTCCACCATATCCAGTATTGTTGATGAAATCCACCGTATTATATAAATACATGATGCTATGAAAAGCCAAGACTGCTGTCTGATTTGCACCAACAAATTTACTTCCATTCAGGTGAACAATACTGTGATACACAATTAGTGGATTGTCACTGGATGATAAATTAAGATTGAGAAATTCACAGTTACTCAGAGTAAGAGTACTCCTTATGCTTTTGAGTGCGCTGCTTTCTACAAATTTACAATCAATCACCTCTACAATAGGGTGCACCAGTAAAGCTACAGGACGCACACGAACACTTGCACTTCCTCTAAATACTACTGATGAGATATGAAAAATCTCCACGTCTATATTGAATTCTACATTTTCAATAGATACATTTTGGGATTCTCCTACTAGTATAGTCAAATTGTTCAAATTGGTCACATTAAACTTGCCACTGGATGACGTGTGAGTTCCGTTCATGAATACCATACTAATGTTAGCCTTATCAGGGGAGAAAAGTTCACGGCTGTTATTCACATAGTAGTCCAAGTTACAACATTGCTCGTGATCAGGTGCTCCACGGCAATCCTCACTGGTTGAGCCCGGGGACACACAGTAAGTGGTTGCTGCAAAGGTCCCAGGTGCAGGGCACAGGATAAGCCCACTCAGAAGAATAGGCACGAGAACAAAAAGCATCATTTTAGCTAAATTTCCAGTATAGCTTCAAACTTTCCACTAGTAGCTCAAAGGGACTGAATCACATGATTCACAGGATAAGAGCTTTGAATTCGTATTATGTGCAAGTTTCAATTCCCACATTTTAGTTCAGGTCAGATAGTAAGAGCATTATTGTAATACAATGACTCTTGCTACTATCTCTCTATATATATATTATAATAGAGTACATGATTGTATGTATAACTCATTGTTCATAGTGCACATACATTATGTACATGCAGCAGCATACATACAATAATAGTAGTTAATATTAATACCATTATTATATTATTACTATGGACTCTCCTCCCTGCATGTGTTCCATGTGACATGTACAATGTCATGTATGAATTAAATTTTTACTACAAGGTACATGTATCCATATCCCATACATGTACATGTACTTTTTTGCATTTCCTTTTTAATATAACCTGGTAGCAAGGTAACAAAGGTTGTAGTGAGCTTGTAATTTTTGTATGGGAGTACTATAGCTTAATAGTGACTCAAAAAACCAAGGATGTCATGAGCGAAGGCTCACCCCAACTGATGATATCATCTTCCTAGTAATAGAATATAATCTTATGCTAGTACAATAGAACTACAACATTACTTGGGAATTCTTCTCGTCCTGGAGGGAGTCACAAGCTTGGAAGATTTGACCTTGATGATACGACAGAGATGATCAATCGACAGACAAGCCTGTTCCCTTGTGCCTGCATAGAGTGGTGGATAATTAGCTACACGTACATGTACATGTATATAGTCCCAGTCATACAACGCATGCCTTCCAGTTATATGTACATCATGAATAAGATTATGCAGCTACATATTATTATCATGTATGTACCAAGAGATTTGTCATCCCTATGAGCCAGTCTCAGGCTCTCTATCATCACTACCAGCATCTCTATCACAAACATATCAACTAGTGGGTCCTCTTCCCTGCAGAATATTAAGATTATAACTAAAAACTTTACCACATGCCCAGTAGCTGACATAATGGTTCATATGGTAATAGGTCGTCAATATAGTGCGTGCACAGTCTGAACCACATTGACGTCGGCGCCTCAATCACAGAGATGGAGTCTGAGACTGACTGTCGACCTCGATACCGACAATTTTCAATCACAGGAGACGAACTCGACAGCGCCATACCATACAGCTTCTGAACATCAGGTTGGTCGCGGCATGGCACACAGCATGCATGCTATATATAGTGCAAGGCTAGCTTTATTTATCCACGGGATTACGTCAGCCAAGAGAACGCGTGAAGTTCGGCCGGTGGTACTTATCAGAGAAAGTAGCACTCTGCTTAATTGTATTCGCTGGATACATGCGTCAGATACTCTACATATATACCGATTTTCAAGTCTCAGAAAGGCTTCATGGAGGCCTTGCATTTTCTGGCAATTACCTCATAGATTGCACCATAGGTTTCATCATACATTACACTATAATTACCTCATAACCACTGAAAAGTAAATTGCTACTTGATACCATTCATAAATTATGTCCTCAGTAGCAATTTACTTTTTGTGGTTATTAGGTAATTATGAGTAATTATGATGAAACCTATGGTGTAATCTATGATGTAATCTATGGGGTAATTATAAGAAAATCTAGGGCCTCCGTGGAGCCTTTTTGAGACTTCAAATTCAGTGAATATGTAGAGTATCTTGTGCGTGTATCCAGCGAATACCTTACAAGCAGCGTATTGCCTTCTCTGACGAGCAGCGACAGCCGAACTTCAAGCATTCTCTTGGCTGACGTAATCCCGTGGATATAATAAAGATAGCCCTGCACTATATACATGTGTATAGCACGTACCATGAGCAGCGTGCTGCCGGAATGATCTGAAGTTCGGACACTGTACTGCACTATTGAGTTCTTCTCAGCTTTGAAACTTTTCACTATTGAGGTCGAGAGCCACTCTCAGACTCACGATGATCAGAGTCTAGTCTGCGACTGAGGCACCGGCATCGTACTGTATCGTGAACGCACTAAATTGACGACCTTTACCGTAATATACACCATTTCCACTACGCAGCTACTGAGGACATGGTCAAATTTTCACTATAAATTAAAGTAAATTCTTACCTGAAGACAACATAGATACTGTTAATAGCCAGAGCTGCCCCCAGACGTTTAGAGGCCCCTGGATGTTTTGCCAAGCTGTAGATCCTCTTCAACAGTGACTTAGTGTTGATGGGACTCTTCTCTTGTTGCTGAAATCATACCAAATTCACAGGACTCACATACAATGCATACCGTATAGCCGGAGGAAATTTTGGCGGATTTTAATTTGGCGGTTGTAATATAGACCGCCAAACCGCCAAATTTAATTCCCCGCCAAATTTTCCGGCTATACGGTATACACTTTCATAATAATATCTATATTATACTACTGACTTTCTTTGTAGTTTGTTTGATGGACCAGGCAAGAAACTCCCTCACACAGAGAGCACAGAAATCCCTCAGAGAGGTGTCTGTTGGATGCACAATCCCATCCTGGAAAAAAATGCATGTAAAATAATGTAAGCTTATACAAGCAATGGAAAATATATGCAAACTCACAAGGATGGCGTCCAAGAGGGCAATGGTATCTGGACTCTCATACTGGGTGTTCCTGGTGAACCAGTGGATCATTTGGAATACAAGCGGCCGGAACAACTGCTCAGCAACCTATACATAAAACAATGGAAATTATTTTCAATCAAAGACTTCACTGATATTCGTTAATTAATTCACCCTTTCTACATCACAGGCCAGCTGTAGCACTATGGGGAACATCTTCTTATACAGCTTGGTCATAGGGCTCTGCATAAAGACAAGTGTATCCACATAATATTCAAAAATCTTTGACTAGAAAGAGCTTTCTATAGAACATGCACACAAGTACATGCAGTTAGTCACCTTCTTTACGACGGCAGGCTGGGTGCTCTTTCCAATTGTAAAAAGAATTAGAGCATGCAGGAGCTCACAAGCGGCAATCTGCAATAGACATAAATTACATGTAAATGTAAGGAAAATGTGTGGAGCAACTACCACATTACAATTTAGAGATAAAAATAGTATCTTACCTTGGTTTGTCTATCACTCGATGAAGTTGCCAATTCACAGATACGAGGAAGGAAAGGATCTAAAAAGTAATGATAGCAAGCCAAAAGTTAATAATGCCATATATAAACTAATCTTGTTTCAGTCTGGCTCTCACCAAGGTAGAGGGTTGGTTTCATATCCTGAAAGGGAAGTGCAAACTCGAGCCTGTTCCTGCTGTCCCAGGCAACGGCCTTGGCTGCATAAGCTGCTGCCGACTCACTCTCCACTAGGCCAGTGTTGATCTGTCCACCGAGAGCACCAAGAAAATGGACAATCCTTTGACGGACTTTGTTCAGAGGACTCTCCGCTCCCTCTATGCCTTCCTTCCACTTCTCTATCACTTTGATCGGCATCTTTCTACTCCCACGGACGCTAGGAGATGATATCGATACCGTACCAGATCCAAGGTCAGCACCTGAAGTATTATACACCTCAGTGAGTGGATATACTTAATCTTTAGCTATAGAAATTTGCTATTCTCAACAAATTTTTTTAAAGTTAGCTTGCTAAAATTATGCCACGTGCAATATAAACAGTATGACCCAAGTGTCCACATGGTAATGTACATCATAATAATATGCACATCCGCAATACCTGCTGCATAGCTAAGAGTCCTCAGGTAGTCATCAAGGTAAGGAAGGATATGTTTGAAGTAAGGGTGAAGGAGCTTTGGTGATAGCTCACTGCTCCACAACTCCAGAGCATCCAGTCCAGCATTGGCCAGGGGAAGGTAACTCAGACCTAGCTTGAATGTCATCTATGGGTAATATTAAATTTTAATATCACATAAATACCATAATATTATCGTAGAAAGAGCTCAGGGCCATAAATGTACATATATGTCTGCCTATCCCCTCAATTGTAGTTAAATTTTCACCTGCAAAGCAGGAACAAGTCCCTCAAATTCCAGCTCCACGAGTTCCTTCGGTAGAGAGAGGAGAAGCTGAAGACAGGAGGCCAGCAAGTCATCCTTATACTGCTTCATACGTACTAATACCTGAAAAATATTGTCAAGACATTAGAGTGAAAATCAAGGTATGAGTTTAAAATAGCAAGCAGAATTGAAACTCACCTCTCTCACAAACTTCTGAAATAAAACAAAGCAAGCCTGTTTATCAGTGGCATCTGTCTCCATTATGGAATCATCTTCAGAATCACATGTTCCATTCTCACTCTTCACTCCCTAAACACATCACATGAATGAAACTCAATGGGCATGCTACACTATTGGAGAAACTGACCTTGAAGTAACTAATGTTTTTGCAGATTTTGAAGCAAGTGGCAAGCATTTTGTAGAAGCCACTGACCAGAGGGTGGCTGGAAGACAGGACAATCATCTCTCGGCCAAACGTGGCCACCCAAGGCTCAAACATCTTCCACGGAGCAATGGGGAACAAGGCCCTAAGGGAGTCAGACAATCATCAGTTATCAATAGCAACTAACTATTCAGGGTGACAAATCAAATTTCAATATTATCATCCCTATAGCAGTAGGATATACAGCAACTAATTGCTTACATGTACGTACCTACAAAGATCTACTAGGTTGATAAAAATGTGGAAATCCTTTGGTACACTAGGCTGGAGTGCAGTGATGGGGTCAGAGGTCACAGCCGATGGAGGAGAACTTGGTGTGGGGGAATCCCCTTTTACAGGTGCTCCAGCTCTTGTAGTGGTGGAGGTAGGGGAGAGAGGAGACTCACTGGAGGAGGATGGCTGAGAGAAGCATATACAGAAAACATATTCACTCATACATGTACATGTACATACAATATCATAGCTATACATCCATAAAAAATATGTACCGGTATACACGGTGCACAAAATACACACATAAATAAAATCATACAGATGCACACACAAATCACCTCATCTGCAGTGAAGGGAGTTTTTGAAGAGAGGTTCAATCTGTTGACTATCTTGAGAACAGCTGTAATGACTTCATCGTAAATGATCTGCTGAACCGTCTCTCTCATTCCAAACTGTTGGAACTGAATATTGAGCTCCTACATTACATAAAGTTTTCTGTGATATACTATACATTATGCGTGCGGAACTAACTGGACCTACATTAATTTTACGTACATTGTTTGACATTGTATGGATAAAATATGAATATGTGTATCAATACTACACTTGCTTTTAGCTTTGTAGGGTCCACCAAGTGCCTCCACAGCTCCACATAGTCCCTGTAGGAGGCCTTCTTGTTGCCAAGAACATCAGTGCTCTCAACTGCTACCACAGTAGTGCCATCTCCCTACATTGACATTGTACGATGTCAAGATGTGCACAGGTGGATACACAAATGTTAGTGTATCTTACCACATCCAGAACAGGAGGGTGAGAGCAGGTACGAATCAGACCTTGATAAACTTGAGAAAAATAATTTTTATGCAGTAATAAAAACATTTCAATCATAAATGTACAGAATTTCTGACATCAACAAAACAGTTTACCGCTTGTTAATACGCAGCTACCAAATTTCTTACCAATATGGGAAAGGAAGGTCTTGAGAGTGGCACGGTTTGCAGAAATCCCTAGAATGAGCTTGAGGACAGCAAAGAAGGTCTGCTTGCGGTAGCCTTGGGGAAGGAGCGGGAAACACTCAAACAACAGAATCATTAATTTCTCAAGGGATGTCATGAAAGATTCCGATACCTAGAGCACATAGGATATGGAACACCAATGTTAATCGTTTATGCATGACTTACAGAAAAAGGCATGGTAGCTCAACTAACTACTACGTCCAATGTATATATATGTGCAGATGATCAGAAATCAGCCTTCAAGGTAAGAAAGCGCTATTAGAAACACATATATACTTTTATATATCTTGTTTATGGCAGCTCTGATGCTCCTAATTTCATTTCATGTGACTCTCTTCTGCACACAATGCATGCAGAGTTTGCTATGAAAATTCCCTCTTGGGTCACAAAATTGAACTGCAACATACTTTTAATACAGAAGAATAACTTCGCTGACTAGAAATAACATGTTTCAAAACTTGCGACAATCCAAACATTAAGTATCCAAGGGACATGTGAGCAGCTGTCATGACCAAAACCACAGCTTCTGAACAACTGCATGTTGAGCAAGCTTGCACTGTTACCTAATCTACATGTTATTAAAGTAACTATCAAAGGTATACAGTTCCAGAAACAACTGTCAGCTAAGCTCTATTATAGATATTACATGTATACACATACCAAGAACAGACAGATCAAGCTTAGCCAGTGAATTCTGGAACAAGTTCGTATACCAGAAGAAACTCAAGCCTTAGGGTATGAGTAGGCAGAGAGTGCTAACACTAGTAGGCTTATTGTACACCACTTGCATCATCGATGCAGTAATAGTTCATGTGCTACCAGCGAGTCATGACTCTTCTACCTTCACCCAATGCAGCACTGAGTCAAATGTACAATGCTACCATCTGGAAGAGTTATTTAATAACTCGCTATTTCTCAATACTCTTTCCAATACAACAATCAATTTCTATCCAGGAGTGCATACAATTGGCAATGCAGGATCTGCTGATAAAGTCATTTCAATCAACAATGTTACATCCCTTAAACTGATAGCAGCTAGCCAGAGAGAAGGTGCCACAATAAAGTGTGAAAGCAACATTGGGTTGGTCTTCAGCTGGTGCACCAATTTATCAATCATTGGTATCAAAATCGAAGGCTGTGGAGCATATTTAGCCCCTCAGCACCACAACTACAATGGATGCATAGCACACCCTGTCCACAAACCCATGTATTATGCCGTAAAAATGTTTACCTTATGTATTTATAATTCACTTAATGTTCACATATCCAATGCAACTGTAACAAATGGGAATGGAATTGGTCTACTAGTGGCTAACATTCGTAGACAATTTGACCTCTCGTACTCAATATTCAATAATGCAAGGAGAAATTTATACCTTTTCTATGATGAAGATTGGAATAATGCCTTACTAGACACAATTATATGCATAAGACATTCAAGATTTGTGAATAATGATAGTAACGTTTCCTTACCAGGTGTACACATAATATTATTACAGACTCAGTACAAAGTGAAAGCTGAGATTATAAATACAACATTAGAACAAGGAAATATGTTTAATATTGTCATTGACTTTAATAATGACAAAAATCAAGTGTCAATTACAAATGTAACATCCATAAGTCCGAACTTCAAGTATGGAATGCGCATCAATTCAATCATTACTAAATGCGACTGTAATAGTCTCAAAACGATCCCAAATACTGTACTAAATAATGCTTACTTCAAACAAGGTGGGCTGGTATTAATATATACACATAAAAATAAATACTGTTACTGTGGTAGTTACATCATTCTCTCCAATATTATCATTGACAGAGTACAAACTTTCTTTACTCTTTTGCTAAGTAAAGTATACTACGCAATAATAGTAGATTTGACGATTCAACACAGTGCAGGCAAATTTCAGGTTATGAACAGTGATGTATTGATACGGCATTATTTTAGCTTTATTCAAAACAATAGTACTGTGCAATTCTATGCACAAAGTAAAATGATTATTGAGAATAATACCAAAGTCATTATTACAGAAAATTTTGACACAGTTTATTCACCTCTATTCTTTGCTGAAGGATCAGCTTTGGAGCTATATGATAATACTATTCTACGAATTGAAAAGAACAATGGACAATTATGTGGTGGGCTGCTTCTTTTCAATTCAACCATAGCATTCAAGGGAAAGTCAAGAGTTGTGTTCACGCACAACAGTGGAATCAGAGGTGGAGCAATAGCACTTTATCAGAAATCAAAGTTTACATTTCACAGTGGATATGCTGAAATATTACTCTCCGAAAACTATGCAAAGATAAAAGGAGGAGCAATGTATATACAGGACATTGACTATGCTGAATATTTCATCAATAGCCACCAGCTAAACGCCGCATTTAGAACGTCGAGTCAATTATTATTACTGTACAAAAGACTGTTTGGCTTATATGGAGGGAATTATAACTTTTATTTCAAAAATAACTCAGCAGGTCAAGCTGGAAATGCAATTTATGGCGGCTTTAAGATTGGTAATGAATTTCACTTCAATGATTCTGCACAAAACAATGTATCTCTCATATCTTCGGATCCATTTCAAGTGTGTGTTTGCATAAACTCCAAACACAACTGCAATATCAAAAATAGATCAGTTGATATCCTTCCTGGACAGTCTTATCAACTGGAAGTTGTCGCTATAGGCCAGAGAGAAGGCATTGTTCCATCAACTGTTCAAGCTACATTTGATGACCACTCACTTGGTAAACTACAGCGTATAGAGTATATCCAAGCAGTAGGCAAAAAGTGTTCAACAGTAACATATACCATAGAGTTTTCCAGTGAAACTGAGCTGATTCAACTTACTACTACAGAGCTAACATGGATGATAAAGATACCATTTTCTGTTAAATTTCATCGGAAAATTTGCAATGCAGGATTCACTTGGAACATAGGTAAAACTAAATGCATTTGTGACCACCATCTAACAGACCATGGAATAGAATGCAATATTCAGACGCTCAAAGTAAAGAGGCTAAACACAAAATGGGTTTCAGTAACCTATGAACATCTGTCTTCAAATCAACAGCCTGGAGTCATTGTACATGACTACTGCCCATTTGACTACTGCATTGGCGTTACTCAATCCCTCAGTCTACATTATCCAAATCAGCAATGTAATTTCAATCGTTCAGGAATCCTATGCGGTGGCTGTAAAACTAACTATAGCCATGTCCTAGGAACATCCAAATGCAAGCAATGCAACAACCACTGGATGTTACTAATAGTTCCACTGATTGCAATAGCAGGAGTTCTTCTAGTTGTCAGCCTAATGCTCCTTAACTTAACAGTTTCAGTCGGCACAATCAATGGACTTATCTTCTACGCCAACATAGTCAGAGCCAAACACTCAACTTTTTTTTCACATGATGCACCTACCTCATTTCTCAGTATATTCATTGCATGGTTGAATCTGGACTTGGGAATTGAAACTTGCTTCTACAATGGTTTAGATGCCTATTTCATAACCTGGTTTCAGTTTCTCTTTCCTCTCTACATTTGGTTGATCTTGATTACCATCGTTGTGGTAAGCCATTTCTCAACTCGAATCTCGAAGCTGATAGGCAACAATGCTGTTCAGGTTCTAGCTACCCTCTTCCTTCTTTCGTATACCAAACTCCTTAGAATCATCATTACGGTTTTCTCGACAGCTGTGCTGGTCTATCCTGATGGTTACCACAGGAGGGTCTGGCGGTACGATGGCAATGTGGACTACTTAAAAGGGAAACATGTACCACTGTTTATGGCAGCGCTAATACTTCTCATTTTTGTCTCATTTCCATTCACTATGGTTCTCCTTTGTATCCAGTGCATGCAGAGGCTATCTAACAAGAGAGTATTGTCATGGGTGGCAAAATTACAACCACTTTTCGATGCCTACACTGGACCATATAGGATCAAGCATCGCTACTGGACTGGACTACTTCTGCTCACCCGAGTCTGTCTCTTTCTAGTTTTCTCCCTCAACACAATTGGCAACCGCATGATCAACCTGCTAGCTACGTGCATCGCTATGTCCTGTCTTCTTGCATACCTTTCTTTAGTTGGTGGAGTATATAAACTGTGGTGGTTAAATGTCATTGAAACAGCCTTTATTTTAAACCTACTCATCTTATCATCAGGGAGTCTGTATCAGATTAATGCTGGCTCTTCCATCAAACCCATCAGCTACACTTCAACTAGTATTGCCTTGGGATTCTTTATCGGCATTCTTATCTACCACGTCATCATAAAACTGACGAAAACAAAATTAGGCCAGCGAGCAAAAAGCAAATTCACAGACTGTCTTCAATCGCTCACAAACGTAAAGTCTAGAGATCAAAACAGACTTAATTACAGCCTCAATCAAGTAAGATCCCTGCAGCCAAAAGATGTGGTGACCTACAGTGAAATTAAGCTAGAGGAACCACTTCTCGAGGGTAACTAAGACTGCACCGTGATTTTATACGTATACATGCATACTATGTCTTATTAAGGAGTACTAGTGTGTATAATTATGTGAGCTATTATTATGGCTATATTGTGTGCAAATGATGAAATCCTAGCTACAATTACTATAGTCCTTCAAATTATAATCTTAGCAGTGTATGCATGTACAAGAATGTTGACCATAGATAGCAAATAACCTATGTGAAGTATCTAGTTTTCAACCCATAATGATGTAATTAATGCTCAGTACTACTACAGCAATGTGCACATTTGGTATAGCATACCTCATCAACTTCCTTGATAATGGATGCCAGAGCTTCGAGAAAGAGTGGGAGGTGGTGCAAGCTCTCATCCATACTCTCCACCGGGGTGAAGAAAAGCTGCTCACTGCGCTGAACCATCTCACTGAACATGAACTGAAGGTCCCCTGGCTTCATATAGATCTTGCATGGCTGTACGGAATATATTTATCTCCATGAAAAACACACATGTACAGTGGCATACAAATTTGCAGTTCTATGGGGGTGACAGCTAGTGACATCAAAGCACACCAGGCTGAGGATGGTGCAGCACCGCTCTTTAGGGAGAACCCTCCATACACATAATTATAATATGCTTTACTCACAGCAGCAAAGTAGCCATATCCTTTGATGGCCACGGATAGCTCCTTGTGTCTGCTGTTCTGGTTATCGATGATTGTTCTGAATCGCTGGATGAACTCTCTGAAGATTGCTGCATTCACTTTCTTGTCCTTGTCAGCATCCTCAGTAATAAATTGTGATACCTATAAAATGTGAAACAATAATAGTCTCTATTCGTTTTCATTTTCCCTGTCTCAGTAGCTAATTATCTCATTGAAACTATCATTAAATTCACCTCATACAAGAAAGCCTCTAGAGCAGGCAGGGCCAATTTCATTGTCTCTCTGTTGTTGTGTAGACTCCACTCCAAAAGAGTTTTATACATGTACTGCATTGGGTAGAAAAATTTAATGTGATTAATATCAACGTGATATTTACACTATTACTTATTGCATAAAATGTATGTAGTGCGTGTGATCACATACGATGTACCTCATGATCTTTGGCCAGATATTCTTTGAACTGTGCTGCGTGCTTACCAATCAGTGATAGACCAGCTGAAAATCACCAGCAATAATCATGAACAAGCTCATCAAGTACATGGAAATATTATTGCAATCCCCCCTCCCCACCCCACCCCTCCCCCCAGTTGTCTAAATAACCCCCTGATGCATTATTACCTCGAGGTACTTCATACTTGGTCATAGAGACTTCAGTGCTGATGGCCATTCTGGTAAACTTATAGATGTCTTGAGCATAGGTTGAACCTACAAAAGAAACAAGCCATTCTTCTAATCTATAACATGCATCCCTGAACTTGGTTATATAAAAATGGTGGCTACCAAATTCAATTACTCTTTATTCATTCCTAGCTAGCTTTTTTGTGCAGCTAGCCACCCTCCAGTTTGATCCCAAGGTAAGGTGCATAGCCCATGGGCCCTTTTTCACGTGACTACAGTAACAATATTATGCTAAAACACCTCATTCCCTGAATCCCCTAGAAGTTCACATAACGTTACCTTCAGCGACAGACTGTGAGAACTGAGTGAGATAGGAGGTGAGTCCTCTGAGGCAGCCTCCAATCAGTGGCATGTCCGGCTTCTTCTTCTGCTGCTTGGACACCATCTCCGTCTTGAGTGTCTTGACGTACATATCCACCAGCCGATCGGACATGGGGACCATACACTCAGGGTAGACCTCACACAGCTTGCCCAGAACTCGAAATATACCACCTCTGACTGTAGTCACAATAATATAATATTAATATTATGCATACATTACCAGTATCACTGGTGAGCTAGAAACTCAAAACTTTGCTATTCGTCAAAATTTTATGAGCTGATTTTTCTTACCTGTTGAAACATACTTGGTAGGCTGACGAGAGGCTTGGAAAAACCTTTAAAGTTATGAAATCAAGGAACCACATACTTCACAATACCATGCCCTATAAATAGCACACTAGACATTTGTATATTATAGCTGGGAGGAGGGGAAGAGGGAAAGGATACTTGTCAGCAATTTTGGGCACATTCAGCAAATCCACCACTGACGATCGAACACACAATTCCAAAACCTATATATCGTGCATGTTTTTTGTTTTATTTTAAATCACATTGCTCTAGTGATATACCGTATAGCGGGAAATTTTCGAGGGAGAAAACTTTCACGAATTTCGCGATTTTTCAGCCATTTGCGAAAATTTTCTCCACGAAATTCTAGGTATGCCACACCCATTATGCGATCAATTTTAGCATTCCGCGAAAGTTTTCTCTGCAAAATGATCCTTTCCTATCGATCCACGAAAGTTTTCTCCCTTGAAAATTTCCCGCTATACGGTAATCAACCACAGATTGACTATAAACTTACAGCACAGAGAGGAGGGAGGGTTGCATTTTTCACTTTACTTGACTTTTCTCTGAAAAACAGGGACATACACACGTCCTATGTGCAAGGGAAAGAGACTAGTAGCTACTAAGCTGATTACGAACTCTGGCTGAAATGACAAAAACATCACATAATACTGTAGATTGGGAAATTTTTGTTCTTCACACAAGCAACAACAATAATTAAAAACACTCATTAATTTTGTATATGCATTATAATAGTACAGCAAGGTCATCAGCCATAAAATTAAATTTTCCATGATAAAGCATTTTAGCATGAAATATTTGAGATCTAGCTACAGTAGACATCAACATTGATACGCATGTATACCTTGATTTCCACGGCATAGGGCAATACTTTCTCTCCAAGGTTCTTTATGTAGCCATCCAGCAATCGGAACAGCTCCTCCTTGCAACTAGCAAACTATAAAATTTAATGTAATTATCACACATTCAGTCGTTGACTCAAGCATTCATAGGCATAGCCGGCCTAAAGCAGTAGCTACAGGCTAAGGCTAAGTACCTCTTCAAGAGTAGCAGATTCCCTGAGAAATTTCAGCACTCCATTCTCCTTGTCAAATAAGACAGAAGAACAGTACGCTACATGCCAAAAAAGGTATACACATTAAGTCAGTACCACTTATGAATAATTACTAATAGCCACTAATCATCCATCAGCACCCCAGCGCAATGAAGCAGCATGTACCCACTAAGACTGACTGGCATCATGGCATGCCAACTATGTGTACATGGGCTCCACCCACTCATCTCCACCCCCACAATTGCCCTCCATTCCAGTACCCGCCCTGGCATGCCCAGTGGCACACATCAGAAACAAGGTGACGCACACTCTAATACACAACATAAAATGGTGATGCCAGTACAACCTATGGCACCTATTAAGAGCTGTCTTATCAAACTACCTCTAGTGGACTGTAGCTGTACCTTGCCACTGGAGGCTTACCAAGTTCAGTATCGGAGACACTTTCGATGCAGAGCTGGTAGAGATCGGAGGCCAGCTGCGCTGCCTGCGATCCTCGGTGAGGGTTCTTGGAGCTGAGGATGGCGAATAGCTCTTGCACGTTCACGTTTATGGACGCTGCCATCCTGTGCTGTTCTGCTAGGACCCTCGTGGGGGCGAAAAATGTCCCGTATGGTAATGGTCGTTCCAACGACTCCACTTTGAGCGCCATTATGCGCATGCGCAGTGTTGTACGTGTGAAGGTTCACCTTTGACCTCTTACTGACGTTCTAACAACGTCACATCATGGACGCGGAGCCAGATCTAGAGCTAGAAGAAGGCGGTAGCGATGCAGCTCCAGCTACTGACGGAGAAGGGTGCTATTCTGGTATAAAATGCAAGGAGTGTGGTGAGCTCTCCATGCGACAAGACTACATAGGAACCCAAGAATGCATGGTCAGTTTTGTGCCCTGACTGCTCCCATGATCCATTTAAAAGCAGTTGATTGTGCCCAATAGGTGTGTGTCAACTGTGGTTATTGTGATGAGGTGATGTTTGGTGATGGTGGGCAAGAATGGTGTCCATCAGGAACACAGTATGCATCGTAAGTTTGACTCTGGTGTGGTAAGGGTCGTCAGTCACAAAAATCCAAACAACGCTCCCCATTCCATTAGCAATGTACTTTTGCAGTCATGACAAAGCTAAGTACCCCCATGCACATGTGCAAGGGGTCAATTCTGTCTGGCATCGTCATCGTGAGCACAAAATTAAAATTGTCAGAGCTGGAGATCTAGGCACCTTAGCAACGTATAACGGGGGTGCGGTGAATGTAGATGTGATGAAATTACAATAGTATTGTATTCATGATCCATGGCATTATTAAAATTTATTTTCTCATCCATAGAGGTGCTGGTCCCTCCAAATATGGTAAATTCCATGGACCTAGAGATCGATACAAAGAGAGAGAGGTAAGCTTACTGATTTATCTCACTACGAATAATGCAGCATTGTGATGGTGTTGACGATAATAATATTATGTTGCAGATATTTTTCATAGGAATGTTGAGAGATATGGCATGGAGAGTCAAGCTACCCAAGCATGAATCCACATTGGTAAGAACCGTAGCTGCTACAAGTACAAGAAAAAGGTATATATTATGTATGCGTCCAGCCATTGCATAATGCAGGGTAGGGGTGCATGATTTCTATCTAGAGCACACTTTGAAAGCACATAATACAGTGCTACAGAGCAAAAGAGTAGATTTTTTTCTAACTTTGCATGCACACTTATTTTGACCTACAATGTATAGAAATAGCACTTTTAGCTGCAGTACTGGTGTGCAAAGCATCAAACAAACATCGCTCCGTAACAGAAGGTATGACGAACGATGACGTTGGTCTGGTATCACGTGCGCTATACATAGCAATACAAGCGATCAAAAATTGCAAGATCGAAGGTTATGGACGAGTTGAGGTAAGTTTCTGAAGGTAGAGAATCACTCTGGTATGTCTGCTACTACACAGTAATACCGTACGTAGCTAGCACGAGCGACTGTCGGACCGCCTAGTCAAGCGGTAGCTATCAACCCCACAAAAATAATATGGAGCATTAAATAGGCTTTTAGGCTGCTTATCGTTACTATCTTACCTCCCTTCAACGCTCCAGAAGCGAAGCGCTCCACGCGTTGAACGCTAAGAGCTCGGTTCTCGCTGCCTCTCGTTCTTAGCTTGCCAGTGGGCGTGGTCAATGTAAACGTCACTATTGTATATACGTGCGTTGGGCATACGTCATCAAGACAGACTTCGACCCGTCTGGAGCAACCGGCGGAAATATTTGCTTCCGGATTGGGCGTTTCCTGCAACATATTCGCAGTTTCACATATGCACTAGGATTGTTAATGCATAAGGATGCATAGAGCACAATATTGACTCTTAACTAAAGCTTTCATGCAAGATTCTGTGCCTAACGTAAAGAGACCAAAATTTAGGCTATTTTGGTGAATATCTCCGTGACTCTTTGTAGTTAAGACTTCTTATTTGGCACAAAGATGTATCTAGTTGGTGCCTATCTTCATTTCAAATCATGGTTCTTAACTATAATCCAATCCCGTGAAATTGTGCCTAACATAAGAATCGGAAATTTTTGGCCATTCTTGCATGCTGAAGCCATATAGAAGGTGATATCAGCTTTCCACTGCATATGTAGATAGTCCATCCATTGACCTAACTGGGTATCAAATCAAATAAAGATATATGCAAGTTTAACCACAAAACACTGCAAAAACCACACGGTGGTAAAAATCTACTCTCTTGCTCTGTAGCACTGTATACATTGTGGATTTCAAGGGATATTATAGATTTAGTATGATTGTTATATTGTACTCAGATGGAGGAGGAAGCGCGGACTCTTCATAGGAATGGTCTGGTAGGCTCTCAGATGAAGAAAACAGCCGCAGCGTATGTAATGGATGCTTATTTACATCTACATGTACACCTACATGTATACATGTATCAAGCACATGGATACTGAAAACTTCTATTTTACTGCTCGCCTCTTATGCATATGCCACTTATCATTAGTGGTGCTACCTTTTGCTTGATTTGGGATAAGGTGTGCCTGATATGGAGATACTTTGGGATGGTTTGGTCCCCTACAAGTACATGTATATAGTAGCTTGGGTCGCTGTGTTTAATGATTATTATCATGTTGCGCTTCTGAATTCTCAGATTGATATTTATTGCTCTTCAACGCCACTCCCGCACTGTCAGCTACAAAGAAGTGGCAGTGAGTAGCTACCTTTTATAGTTGCGTATGATTATACCACTGATTTATAAATACTGTATTCTATACATGTAGATGCAGTTACATATCAAAGTCAGATCTCTCGGCAGGACAGTGATGAAGTTGAAAAAGGAACCTTGCATCGTAAGTCCAACTAAATAGTATCTTTGTTTCCATTTGCTATAGCCTCACCAAAGAGGGCCATGAATGCACAGGGTTACTTTTGGAAAGGGGGATTCACTATAGTCTCACAAAAGACTCTTAAAAAAGGGAGCCATGAATGGGTGGGGTGGGGTGGAGGGGGGCAGGGTAGACCCCCCCCCCCCCTTTGAAATTTATCTGCCCACGGGCTTTCTTTTATGAAACTACAGTACTAGGATTTGGTATTTCTTTTGTACAGCTAACTTTATCACCTACTATTCATGTACAGAAATAATGCTACATGTATTTTTTTTTCTTTTCAGTCCCAGGCGTCAAGGTTTGTAACTATTGAAGAAAAGATTGAGGCTGTCATAGACCGACTGCCATCCCCTCCTCCAATGGATGTCCGCATCCAAGCCAAGAAAACTGCTATGGAGTAAGTAAATACGAATGTATGGTCTAGTATTTCAACTCCATATCAGTAGCTACTAGCTGCGTGTACTAGCTACCTTGCTGGTGTTTAAAGCGCTACTACAATGTGAGTCATGACATTGTATTTTTGCAGCATAAAGGATCTTTGCTCAGAGAAGAAAATAAAGGGATATTTTACGTAAGTTGAAGTTACTGCAATTTTAACTTTGGTGATTTTTTTCATAGCTGTTGTATCTTCCTTCAATTTTGTAGTGAGTGTTTATCCACTGACTGTGCTATTTTCATCATTGCCCTGGAAGCCGTGCAGAAGAAGAAAATTAAGGTACACGGTAGGATAAAATTATTTGTGTAGCAGGAAACTTCAACAACATTTTTAATTTTATGACAATTGCCGCATCAAACATCTCACAATTCAAATTGCCAAATTTAAATTCCACCTCAGTCTCATTGGATTGAAACTTTTGCCAATAGCGTGAAGCTAGCACCTACTACACTGAAGACGGTTAGTCTTCCAACCTTTGTGGTCAATGCTGCTTGTGTATGAACAAGCGTTTTATGTAACTCCATTGCAGGCATTGTGGACCGTACGTGCCATGCTCGTGTCAGCTGCTGAGGAAATACCTTCAATAGGTCAGCAGTTGTCTAATTATAGTGATACAGTTAGAGGGTGGGGAGTATAGGGGATTCCCCACCCCTGAGGTGGATTTCCTGCCCTAGAATTTCTAATGTGTACATAAAGAGTAGTACTGGAGTACCTATGCCAGTATGCCTGGGGTGCATCTGATAAAGGGTCGTCACAACTGATAGATTCTGTTCGTATATTTTTGTTTACAGGTCCAAGGGTTAAGTCAAAAGCCATCACTTTTCGCAACATCCAACAGTTTGTGCCAATCATTTTGAAAAATAAAGTTTTCTTGATGGGTGATTCAGATGACGAAAGGTACGTACTCCTTGACAAAGCCATTATCAGTTGCCAGTTACCAAAAATTAATTATTGTCAAGATAATAGCACCACATGTCCACACTAGTACCTGCATCTATGTCCCCATGGCCAGTGAGATTGATTTTGTGCGGGTGCTACAACAATACCTCCCCCCCCTCCCCCCCTCCCTCCCCCCCCCCCCCGCATATCATTAATTCTATCTGCCGTTTGACAGTATTCCACGAGTAGGGAAGAGGTTGAATCAAGCAATCAATAATTATATTGTCATCTCCATTGTAGTTCAGATGAGGAGCCATCTGGTTTAGAAGCAGGAGCAGGTTGTGGCCCTGTTGTCACTATAATGCCTCCACTGGCCTCATCACTTGAAGACGACAGCGATGCTCACTTGAGTGACTTGGATGATGAGATCAAAGAGTACATTGCAACAAAGAAAGAGGTAAGGAGAATGACTAGTAGTTGGCTTCTTAGCTTCTCTCTCCACTGCGATGGAGTCAAATTCCACTACTACTGATTAATTTTGTGAGCCGTATATGATTGGTTTATCATGGATGGTCAGTGGTCACAGTTAATATCCAGGATGCATTGTGATAATGTATCTACAGGTAGCGAGGAAACAAAGACTGCAAAGTTAATCTCCATTTACTGGACAACCATCATTTACTTTTTGATCCACTTGATATTCTCCTATGATTCTCTCTTCATAAATATTGTTCCTAATTCTGTACATTAACAAGATGATCAACCATAATTATATTAATACTAGTATTATTGATTTGGGATGCACACACATAAAAGTACTATAATATTATACTGTTTTATTTATGAAAATGTAGCTATCTACATTAATTTTAGCTACTGTCTTCAAAGAAGTGGCTCTTCTAGTTGAATGACAGAATAGGTCACCTTATCTTTTGTTTCTGAACCATGGCTGCCTGTATGATCTGTTCCGTGTCCACTCTGTATGCCATGATTACTTCTTCTAAGCTTAAGAAGGTGGTGTTGTAGTTTCCTCACATTTACTAATAGCTTCTGCCCCTGATTTGTACCAAGTACCTTTGTCACAATGTGATAGAGAACGATAGCTGTGAATAGTGCCATGGTGATACCAATTGATACATAGGTGATAGGTTTGATCGAAATGAGAGCATTGATCTGATAGAAGGTTGCGACGGACAAGATAAGTAGGTTTAAAACGAATGCTGTTTCAACCAAGTTGACCCACCATTTTTTATACACTCCACCTATTAGTGAGAGGTATGCAAAGAGGCTTGACATAGAAACTGATATAGCCAGCATATTGATTAGTGGGTTGCCACTTAAGTTGAAAGAGAAACATAGAAATAGACAGACTCGAATCAGCAGAAGTAGTCCAGTCCAGTAGCGATGTTTGATCTTATACGGTCCAGTGTAGGCATCAAACAGAGGTTGAAGTCTTTTCACCCAAAACATTACCTTCCTGTGGGACAATCTCTGCAACCATTGGATGCAGAAGAGTGTCACAGTGAAGGGAATGGAGATCAGAATAAGAAGACTTAGGGCTGCTATGAATAGAGGGATGTGCTTTCCAGTTAAGTAGTCAATATTTCCGTCATAGAGCCAAACCCTTCTGCGATAACCATCTGGATAGACCAGTTCAGTCGACGAGAACACTGTGATGATAATTCGTAAGAGCTTGGCATAGGAGAGGAGAAAGAGGGTGGCCAATACTTGAACAGCATTGTTGCCCACAAGCCTTGAGATTCGAGTGGAGTAGTGGCTGATCAAAATAATGACACTCAAAATGAACCAAATGTAGAGAGGAAAGAGAAATTGGAACCAGGTTTTGGAATAGGCATTCAGACCATCGTAAAGGCAGATTTCGATTCCCAAGTCCAGATTCAACCATGCTATGAATATGCTGAGGAATGAAGTGGACATGCTGTGTGGAAAGAAAACAGCACGATTGGCTCGAACGATATTAGCATAAAAGATGAGTCCATTAATGGTACCAGCCGAGACCGTCAGATTGAGAAACATGAGGCCAACCACTAGAGCTATCCCTGCTACTGCAATGAATGGAATTATCAAGGCTGCTATCCATGGCTTATTAGTGCATCGTTTGCATTTTGAAGTTCCAAGCATATTACTGTAGTTGACTTCACATGCTCCGCATAGAATACCTGACCGATAAAATGCACATTGTTGATCTGGGTAGTTCAGGTTGAGGGACTGAGTGCTTCCATTTGTCGAAATGCAATAATCAAAGGGGCAGTGATCGTGCACTAGCACACCTTCTGATTGGGACTGGGAACTAGTTAAGTGTATGTATGTTGTACCTATCCACTTTTGAGTTGGTCGTTGAACAGTGAGTGTATTAATGTCACAGTTTATTCCGTGGTCTACGAGTGTCCCATCACACATGCATTCACCCATTGATGTATCATACGTGAAGCCTACTGAACAGTTTTCACGCCGAAATAAAATCTCAAAAATCTCCTTTTGCTTCCAAGTGTGTTCAGCTGTAGTCAGCTGTAGTAATTCATATTCACTGGAGAAATGCACAGTGTACGTCAGTTTAGTGCAGTGTGTCCCTGTGGATTGCACGTACTCAACCTGCTTTAGCCGACCACGTGACTGTTCCACGAAGCTAGCTCTAATTGTAGAGGGAACAGTGCCGTATTCTTTGTTTCCATACTCACCGCCCACTGCAATGGCTTCAAATTCGTAAGACTGGCCTGGAAGTAGCCTCACTGATATTTTGGAAGCACCACAGTCAGGCTTTGAATTACTACTAGTATTGCAAAAACAGATTTGGAGTGGAACTGAAGATACTAGGGATGTGTCGTTATCTGATAAACCATGAAAATGAAAATTATCGTAACTGATAATCCCTCCATAGACTGCACTGCCAGCCTCAATTGCGCTATTGTTAGTGAAGTGGAAATTTCCTCTTCCTCCAGCTGTAGCAAGATTATGATCATAGAAATTTCCATACTCAAATCTTGTTATTTTACGGATATAGTCATATTCCACGTAATCTTCGTCCTGTACAAATATCGCTCCTCCCCTTTTTGCATGGTTTCCTATAAAGGTTAGGTTAGTCGCTTCACTTCGAAATACAAGTACTGCTTTTTGATAGAATGTCATTGCACCACCATTGGTCCCACTGTTGTGGAGGAAATTGATTTGAGAATTTCCCTTGAATATGATGGTGGAATTGAACAGGATAATTCCTCCCCCGTCTGACCCAGAGTTGTTTGTAATATTGATGGAAGAGTTTTGCATTTCAATGTACGACCCAGTAATGAAAACAGGTGCATAAAGAACAGCTGTATTTTGCATTACAATCATAGTGATACTTTCCATTACCATTTTGTTATGACCTAGCAGTAAAACTGAGCCATGATTTTCTTGATAGACAAAGTGGCCTCTGAGAAGGACATTGCAGTTCTTGATAACTACATTATCTGTTGTACCTCTAATTGTTACATTACTAACTATGAGTCGTGGTGTCTCGGCTGCAAAGAGTGAATACTGTGTTCCAGTGTCATTTTCAATGATAATGTTTGAGAGCACCATCTGGTACCTGTAAATATCGGCTAATGTTGTGTTTTGCAGTAATTGGTTCTGCTGGTAGCCACGATTTGTGATCAACACTCCACCTCTTTTGAAATAGGCATAATTTATGTTGATAATCGTACAAGGTGCTCCAAAAGAGCTGTAGCATCTCTCTGTTGAAACTGAGGTGGAGAGTATCCATAGTCCGAATTTGTTATCGACACTCACGGATGTTATGTTAACAATACTTACTTTACTTGTACGGTAATCCAGTTCCACAACCATATTGTATTTTGCATTTTTTATCATGGTGATGTTATGCACAGCAGCTGTTACATTGTACTTGGTCTGAAATAGTTTGAACACCACACCTGCTGTGCGAACACTTCGTATAAGTTCGTCCTTATGGTGACACGAGGTTGCCCCATTAAAATGGGAATTCTTCACACTAATAGCTACTGTATCATTAAATATTATGCTTCCTCTATCATCCAAAAAGAAGTAAAGGTTACATGTATTGTCCGCAAATTCTGAATCTGATAGATCAAAAGATCCATGCACATTCACTGCCAGTAGACCTATGCCACTGCCGTTCTTCACCTCAACATCTGAAAGATGAACATTAGTGGAGCAAAGCATCAGTATCACAAAATTGCTAGTCACTGCACCATAGCCTTTCTCAAAATGAGCACCACAACTCTCAAATGTGATTCCACTGATTGTCAAGTTTGTGCAGTAGCTGAAAGCGAAGCCTGCATTTCCAGTACATTCAATGACTGCGCCTTCACTAAAGTTGGCAGCAGTCAGTTCGAAGATGGTAGCATTACTGATGGAGAATACTTTATTGACAGCACTATTAATGCTGTGAATCCCTGGATACAAGAGGACGGTTATAGAAATGCTATCGGAAAGGATTTTGCTCTTTAACAGTGCTTGAAGGTTGTAACACTCAGCTGATTGACACTGTGGTACAGGTGGTAGTATGTGAAAGACTTTCGTTGGTTGAGCAAAACTAAGTGTGGCCAAAGTAACTAGTATTACAACTATTAGCCTGATCATCTCTGCTCATGCAGACATTGATATGTGTACTGGCGATTGATGGTCAGATTGAGAAATAGTAGGCCTATATATACTCTATAAGCTTCCCATATAGCTAACATGGGGGAAATCCTTGAAGCCAATGCAATATTGATGTAACAGGGCCAAGTGTTGCAGAACAAACAAAACATCCCAAATATGGAAAACACCAGCTTGTTGAGTAGTAATAGCTAATATAGGTTTCTACAAATTAAGTACTGAGTGTACATTTATTGACAATAATTAAGGTGGATGTCCCAGCTATGTGTCACTAAACTTGTAACTATAGCTAATAATATTATTTTGTATGATAAATTTAGAAGCGATTTTTTAAAGACTGCTCATGCAGTATGGCTTGATTTTAATATAAATTTTCATGGAAGAAGTATGACATTGTAACTTGATACACACAACTCATATCCAAAATTTGGTACAAAATTAACATACCGGTATTAATATTATTATCTCAGATTTTTATTTGCAGTTTAGCCATTTCTTTTGTCCTATTCTCTTCAGCTTCTCTTAATTTCTCATGTTCAGTGAATGAGTTAGCTCTAATGCTGTCATTTTAAACAAGCGAGAGGAGAGATAAGTATTAACAATGATTGTCTCTGTGTGTATACATCGATCATAATGTGCTTACTCTAGTTTTTCAAGATTATGAGCACTTGAAATCAGTTTTCTCAAAGATGTTAAACTTTCGTCCGTGATTGAGTTGTTGAACAAGCTATAATACAATTATTGTCCAATTGATCCAGCTATAGCATCTATGATCTCCATAATGATCAACGTACTCAAGTGTGATCAAATTCTGATTGCTCTTCAATTTGGTGACCCCTTCGCACAAAATTTCCACTCCAGAATCCTCCAGCTTATTCTCACGGAGGCTGTATACGATTCACACCATGTATATGTATAATATAATAAAAATGATCAAGTCTGATATGCTTATATACCTTAAGACTCTTAGACGTTCTAAAACTCCAGAGTCTACTAAAATCTGAATTCCACTGGCACTGATGTTATTCTTTTGAATGCTAAATGCAAGTTACGTGCAGATGTCATTGATAATTTTTATACTTGTGGGATGACTTGGGGAGTCATAAATAATTAGAGGGAACTGAAACTTATAATTTAGCTTACTCAAGCTCACGAAGACTTGAATGACATTTTAGACCTTGTACAAGACAAGAGAGTCCATCATCACAGAGTCCAACTTTCTGTAAGCTGCATAGATGTGTTTGATATGAAGCATTCTACACCACTGCATAGACTACAAGTATACACTCTAGTAAATCTTGTAGCTATACCTCAGCTGTTCTAACTGTTTGCAGTTATTGCCGAGGAAGAAGTCAGCCAAATGTTTTGCACCAGCATCACCAATCTTATTCCGGCTAAGACTGTACAAGAGAATAATTATAACAAGATGGGTGGATGACTAATAGTTTTGTGTCATGATGATCAATACAATGTCATGATAATTATGTACCATGACGTGTATCATATTGTGCATCATCATGATATGTAACCTCCGAGCTCTAGGCTGGAACACTGGAAAGGTAGACTGCAGATATTACCACAGCTAGTTAGGCTTCTGTATCACAGCCATGCATGCATAGGAGACTGAAATTAGCCTGTACATGCAGGCATTCCAGGATGGGGGTATTCAAGGGAGGAGCCTGGGTGACCCCTATTAAGTCATATTATGCCCAGGACCTTATATACAGCAGCTTTTTTCTATAGCATTATGACATTGTGTAGGCAGACATTACCAGGGTTTCATCCAGTGGGGGGGGGGGGGGGGGGGGGGGGGGGGGGGGGGGACAGGGGGGAAGCTTCCCCTCCAAACTCCTTAGCTTCCCCCCCTAAAAATTTGACTTTAATTAAATTAAGCATCATAATATCACAGTAAATCACCAAATAAAATCACTAGCGTTTCTTTTTGATCAACAATTATCCGAAACAATATGGAAGAATTAAAGAAATTCTCCTAAAATACGTCCCAAGGAACTTGGCATGCTGAATACGCCCACTCATTTATCGCGCTTCCACCCCAAATTTTTGTCGCTGGATGAAACCCTGATTACTTACACAATGCTTTGAAGAGCAGAGCAGTGAAACAGACTTCTGCCAAGTAACTCTACTGCTTCTTCATCCAAGTTATTGCTATCAAGCCTATAGGGAAAGATGTAGTATACTAATCACATAACAGCAAATAATCAGAAAAAGTATTATACTTGAGCACTTGAAGATTTTTCCAGTATTTAAATCCCTCATTTAGAATACCTATACAAGGTACAGCAATACTGGAATCCAATAACCTAATTATTAAGTGAGCAGTCAATAAATTTTAATATTTTGAATGAAATTCGGTAGAGAAACATACACTATCTCATGAAGATTTGAGCTACTCCGTAATCCTCCAACAAAATTGTGGACCTCATCCACTCCAAGTTTTGCATAAAAGATTCTAATATAACAATGTCATAAGGATAACAGATTCAGTGACTGTACACATAATAATATTCACACACCGTATCATTATCATAATTATTTAGCATAGGTATAATAATTATTTATAGAACTTACTTGATTCGATCCAAATTATTGATTGGAGACCTACTCAAACCTTCCAAGAATGTAGTAGTTGTTTTCCGTCCACTATAATTTTATATTATGCAAACAGACAATTTTTACTATACTATTATGTTATTATGTCTGCTACTAATAAAGACTAACGAGATCATTAGGTCAAGTGGTACATCGGCTACTCGCTGAAGAAAGGCAACCACTCCTTCGATCTTAAAATGAGATTTGTTGAAGTCAATCGCTACTTTCTGATCAGGATTTTGAGTACTTGCACTATTGGCAACGTAACCAATAGCGGTGCAGTCTGAAATGGTGAACTGTTCCTTTGAAGGTAGTCGAAGAATACCACTTTGGAAAATACGTGCACAGCACTCTCTCTGCTGAGATTCATAAGCAAAGTAGATTTTGGTCATAATGTTCATACAAGCTTGGGAGTACAAGATATGGTTAAAGACCACCATACTCGCTTCGATCGAATAATCCAGTGTGCCACAGACGAACTTCAACACGAGATCAAAGGCACCGTTTCCTTTGTACTTCTTTATCAGTTGCAGCTGGTGGCTAGGATCCAATCCACTTATGTACACGGCAGCTAGATATTCCTGAAATGTTAAATGGAAGAAGGAATACACATCCTCTCTCCCACGCAGTGCAACTTGCCGATCTACAACGACTAGACCAAGAGTATCTTCATCGCTCCCTTTACCTCCAGACTTCAAGATCTTCTTATCACTCAATTCAGATGATTTGAAGGATTGCTTCATGGACACAGTGGCATCAAAAGCAAGCTCACAAATCTTATCAAAAAGTAGCCTATCTTCAGGTGAGAGATCGCCGTATGAATTCAAGAATGTTATAGGCTCAGGGTCATTCCTTTTGTTAATAGAACGCAGCAGAACTGAAAGTGTGAAGTGGAGATACATTCGGGTCTCAGTTGCTGGCAGTTCAATGTCTTCTTCGTACAAAAACACAAGCATATTCAAATGGAGTGGTGAATAGCATGTATTCATCAAGTTGCGATGCTGCTCCAGGTGTGAAATAAGCTTCTGTGCTTTTTGTGTATCATCAGCAAAATATCTATTGACATATTCGGGAATCTGTGTTCCAGTAAACCCTATCACCTCAATCAGCAAGCTAGCATTTCTCCGGTAAGCCTGGGTCCCGGCAGGTCTCGATGTGATGAGAACTGTGGACTTGGGTAGAGTGCGTTTTGTCATTAGCTTGTGAATAAAATCACCTTTGGATTGAGGAGAATATTCATCAAGTCCGTCCAATGCAAAGACAACATCTTCACCACTGTGAAGGATGATCTGAGAGCAGAGGGAATCAAGAATCCCGGATGCTGATAAATCTTCGAACAATGCTGAAAGCATCGAAAGCAAGGTCAACTTCTCCTCAAGACCCTGGAGCATTCTAAGTTGCACAAGAAAAAATAGCTTGGACTGCAGAATCGTCCCCTTGGCCCAATCTTTGCTTATCTCAATGATGAGAGTGGTCTTTCCGCTGCCCGGTCTCCCCTCGATTATGATTCGGATTCCAGATTTGGACTGTAACTTGTGAAGCAAGTCACTGTACTCGATCTTTGCCTCTCCGACCAGAGTTGAATCCACTTGTTGTCTGACCGTAACAAAGCTGAATGTTTGCTGATTTGGTTTCTGCTTGATCATAGTGAATGGAACAAACATGGTGGCTTTCACTGGAGGCCAGTTCACTTCCTCTCCTTCTTCAATCTGCTCCAAGTAGTAAGTGGACAGCATTCTTCGACAAGTATCATATGGATCCTCTAAAAGGTTTTGAGATATTCAGATAATTTTTGTGCTTCATACTCCTATAATAATAATATTATACATACCTGAAGTTAAATACATTTCAAGACCTCCACTGAAACCACATACAGGTGATACTGTAAGAGGGTATGACATTGTGATAATGAATATCGTACTGTGTATACACAGGCTACACGTACATGTAGTGACTTTTGCTGTAACATGATCTCACCTGGTCTAGATCTCCTTCCTGCATAATGTTGACCTCTAGTCTCCAGACTTGGTGAAAGTGCCATAGCAGGGTGATCAAAATATGCCGGTCTAGATACTGGGCCAACCATGGTGTGCTGATCGGTTATAACTGTGGAACAAGCATACGATAATATATGTAGCTATTGTATTTATTATTCTCTCCCTATCTCCTAGTTCTAATCAATACTGAATCATCACATGCCGTATCTACCTGGATGGTGAGCTGCTATTTCTTTGGCAAGAGTGTGGTCATTTCCCCCCGCTTCACTGTCAACAGCTTCCACAAGCTTCCTCCATGTTGGAAGACCGAACCTTGCCGTGTTGTACTTCTGTCGCAGCCAGGCTAGGACAACTTCAGTTAAAGCAGTGCCAACATCAACGATGCACAGTGGTGTTTTTTGAATGCTCTCCAGTTGAGCATAGCTCAAGCCTAGGATCATCCCAAAAGCCTTATAGTTTGCCTTAACACGAACTATCTCCTTCATGATATCGCCAATATCTTCTTCTCCTATTATAGTAATGTAGGCTTATAAATCTTTCTCTAACTACAGTTTATACTAGTAAAGCATCTATAATTTATGCATGTGTTTACCTAATATCTGGCTGTTGTCAATGTTATTGTAGTCAAGATCTGTTTTGAGAATAACATAATATCTTATCAGAGTTACAGTGTCATAATAGAATGTTGTATTCCAAACTCTAATGTGATGTTTAATAGTGTATGGCATGCATTGAAATAGTTTTTGCTGTTAACCGAAACTGATCATAGTGTACGTAGGTTTTGAAAACTGACAAAATCATCATAGGAATAACACTGGATACACAAAGAAGCTAAGATATTAAACTAAATAAACTTAATAATGGCATGCAGTTTATTATCATTTTTTGCCTCCAAGTCTGTGAAGTTTGATTGGCATGGGCTTTAATACTATACACATGGAAATATTTATTGCCAAGTGATGTTAATTCAGTAGTAAAGAACATCACATTATGGTAGTATAGTACTTTAGCCTCATCCCCAGGTCCCTCCCAGGTTTTCATTGATGACTTAGAAATGAGCCCGTCCAACTTCAGGTAGTACAATCATTTTTAATACCTGGGTATCTTCCAACAGGTCCAGGGTTAAGTTCAATATCTCCACATCTTAGCAATAGTGAGTTCCTGGACACGCTAACTCGAGAGACAATGGCCAACGTGATAATCATGATCACTTCCATCTTGCAATTGGGCTTTGTTCTATAGATTTGCGCATGCGCGTGGCTATGGTGCTTAGGCCCCGCCCTTTCATATTTTGTTTCCGGTCTGCAACAATGGGAGCTGCTATACAAGGTTAGCAAGATGACAAAGCATCCAGATCTGGAAAGCCATCCAGCTCCATCATGAAACCCTGGTCCCTATCACTGATTTTATTGATCTTTCTACAGGTGGTGACAAACAACGCTCGACATCTCTGTGTCACAGTTGATGGAGAATGCAACAGCCAGTCGTCTGCCGAAACTACGAGCACCCCTTGTGGCAGTGGTGATGACGTAATGATCCCAATACTCACTAGTAGTGGGTCTGGAGCTGGAACAGAAGATGATCAGCCACTACACTGCTATACCCTGGAGAACGCTCTGTTGCAAATGCGCTCCAACGATACCCTTCATCTTGCGTCTGGTACCCACACTCTAAGCAATGCTACGTCTAGTGTGATTGGTGACTTATCAGGAATAGCAATATTTGGAAATCCATTGAATCACACAAAAGTTATTGTCACTTGTGCGAAAGGAGTAGGGTTCAGTTTTGTGAACATGACAGGACTGACTCTATCAGGTTTTATCGTGGATGGATGCAGCATCAGTGGGTCCCAGGCCATGATCACAAAATTGGATCATTCCGACGAATTTTTTTCCCATCCAGTTATAGCAGACTTTGTTGGTGCTATCTTCATTGTGCAATGTTCAGACCTTCTTGTTGAAAACGTAACAGTCCAAAATAGCCACGGCTTTGGTGTTGTAGGGTGGAATTTGTTCGGAGATTCGCGTTTTTGCCGAGTAAATTTTCTGTCAAACTCCCCAAGTGCTTGCTTTTTTGAGGTTGAAGACCATCATGATACTTCTGTCAGTCAAGGCTTTGGGGGTGGTGCTTTTATAATGTATCAAGATGTTGAAGACACACGGAATGCTGGATCGAAATTCACCGATAATTCACTCTCCTTTGATGGAGGACTGATAGCTAACAATTACGGATGTCGACGTGGAATTGATTCAGTTATCTTTAACAACCTCTTTAGATCAGTCGCCAATAGTCAAAATTTAGCCGGAGCTGGAGGTCTTTCGATTGTATTTGGACAATCTAGCTTCCATGTGAATGCAACTATCACTTCATACACCTTCCGTAATAACACCAACCTGTATGCTGGAGCGGGCATGATGGTACTCATTTATGAACTAGCTAACAGATCTGATGTTTATATTATTGACTCAACCTTCAAGGACAATGGTGTTACATCAAGAACTGTGTATGGTGGGGTAACTAGTGGAATACAAGGGGCCCTCTCAGTCTTATTTTATGTTCCCATTCCAAACGCTCAACTGGATAAAAGCTTACTCTTGACCTACTTACACCAGTTACCAAGCAAAGTCCATGTACATAGCACAGTATTTGCTAATAATTCTGCCCAAGCTGGAGGAGGGCTGTCTGTCTTATCATTTGGTGCCTCGCAAAGCTTCGTCCACGATCAGCTCAACCTCGAAGATTGCACGTTCAATTCCAATACAGCACAACACGGAAGTGCTATCTATGCTACCGAAATTACATACAGTGGTTTCGAGCAGGGCCTAGAAATGTCTCTTAGGAATATCAATGTGACCGAGAGCATGGGTATGTTTGAAGCAATTAGCCTAAATCAGCTCAAAGTTTCCCTCAGTGGTGTGAACATTTTTCGAAGGAATAGGGTTACAGCCCTGAGTTTGAACAGAGCAATTGCTGTATTCTCTGGAACTAACACCTTTAGGAGCAATATTGGGAATAATGGGGGAGCAATTCACCTGAAAACGTCAGAGTCTTATATCGTCGTACGCGATAAAACGAATGTTTCATTTATTGCAAATGAAGGGAGAATTGCAGGTGGGGCTGTATTTGTTAGTTTTGATATCACCAGCACTGTTTCTTATGACTGCTTCGTCTTCATTGAAGAGTTCAATCCATTCTGTCATCATTTGAATGACTGTTCCACATATGGGGTTAGCATTGCTTTCATTAACAATACTGCTCCCTTGGGAACTGCCCTATATGGTTCCACATTGTACAATTGCCCGTGGAGCAGTGGTGTGCACTATATCGACTACGACAATCGAACTGTGCACATGATCGCTCAGGACATAATCAACAGTTTACACAGTGCCGAATCATGGTTGCACTTCTACCCTCAAGTGAACGGAAGCAATAATGTCATCAACACGCAGCCAGAGTCTATTGTTTCAAAAGACTATGACTCCAGTCCAAGCTTCAGTGTCACACCTGGAGGACAGTTCACTCTTAATCTGAAAGCACTCGATCACCTTCTCCAACCTGTACCACTCACTATACTCTCACACATTACCTCTCCAGATGGAAGGGACGTGACAGATGCAAGAGCTTCTATAGGAGCAACCGATCGCTACTTACTCATTGGTGCGGAGGAGTACACCGAAGTTCCAATCAGTGTATATGGGATGGAGGATACTACCTACATTGTAACCATTACGAGCAATGAGGCTTCAGTTGAGTTTGATATTACTGTCAACATGAGAAATTGCTCTGTGGGTTATGGATTCAATAACGAAACTGATTTCCCCACTTGTGAGTGTGAGGTAGACGATATTCTGCCAGGTATCATTTGCAATGACGATGGAACTATCACAACTGATTCCAACAATTGGGTGGGACTGCTAGAAGACTCTGGCGAGTACATCCAACACGGTTGCATTCTGAACTATTGCAATCTTGACGTGACTGTTGTGGACCTTGGTTTCACTGATGAGCAGTGTGCCGATAATCGAGCAGGCATCCTCTGTGGTGGCTGCTCACCAACATACAGTCGTGTCCTAGGCTCCACACGTTGTCTCTCTTGTCCGGATAACAAAACTCTAGGATTAATCGCTCTCTTTGCAGTACTTGGCGTGTTACTGGTGATTTTAATTAAAGTCTTCAATGTTACGATAACGGACGGATATATTAATGGTTTTATCTTCTACAGTAATATCCTGAGTATTTACTTGAATAACCTTTCCAGCTCAGAGAGGATACCATTTTTTGTATCAATGTCCTTCATGAACCTTAATTTTGGGATCGAGACTTGCTTTTACAGTGGAATGTCCCAAATACACCTATCTGCTCTGACGCTGGTGTTTCCCATCTATCTTCTTGGCATATTGCTGGTGATAGTCTTGTTCACAGAGTATGTATATCTGAGTACTCGTGTGGAAAAACTTCTCAAACATATGATTCCTAGGAGAAAAAGTAAACCCAGTGATGCCACAAAAAGTGCCGACGATATTCATTCCAACATCATCCAAGTATTGGTCACTCTACTTCTGTTTTCCTACACCAGTATCATACAAACTTGTTTCGATATCCTTGGCATTGTGCTGATCAACACTCCCTCTGGAACAATAGTGAGATGGGGAGATGATCCGAATCAAAAATACTTCAATGGAATTCATATTCCTCTCTTCTTTATCGCTCTTGCGCTGCTCATAGTGCTGATTCCAATTCCATTCCTGCTTACATTTCCACGGATTATTCTCAGTTGGCGATATACTCACAAGCTCAAGCCACTTGTTGATGCAGTTACTGGACCATTCGGGGAGAGACGCCGATTTTGGTTGGGATTTCGACTACTCTGCCGCTTGGTCATCCATTTTATTGCTGCCCTTGGACTCCAAACATCTGGTGACCTGGTCTTGGCAATCATCATAATACTACTCCTGGTGATCCAGTCATCAGTATGGCCCTACAAGACAATGGCTCGCAATCTATTGGATCTTTCATTGATAACTAACCTCGCAATGATTGCTGTCCTCAACCTATACGTGGAACGCGATGTTATGGAAAGGAATGTACTGATAGCATTTACTGCCATTGCCATCTGTGAGCTAGCCTTCCTTGTGTGCTACTACATTATCGTCAAGTTCTCTTTCACCAGGAGAATCTCCGAAGCTCTCGCCAGAAAGACTAAGGAGCTGGGCATGAGGATGATGAGACAGTACCAGTGCAAGGCTGCAATACTCAGAAGAAGGATTAGTAGGCAGGAGGACCTACAAGGACTGATAGATGAGTCAAAACTGAGTGGACGAATATCACATACGAGCTTGCGTCTAGGAAGCACGTCTTCTAATGTACTACGTGAGGCTTTGCTTGAAGAAACTGAGTTTGTGTACTGAAATTATTGCATTTACATGACTGTAGTAGATAAGATTATTTTTGCTTTTTTATATTCGCGAATTATAGTATCTGCTCTTTTTATACGAAACGTGAAATATTGAAATAAAATTAATGCATGATGTCGAAGTTCACCATTCCTTCCTTGGCTGAAATAAAGGCTGCCAATAAGATATCCGGCAAGAGTGAGCCGTCACTCTTCAAGGCCTCCTCTAGAACATCATCAGCTCAGCCACACCCCTCTGCATCATCCTCTGAGGCAGCTGCTCAGTTAACTAGTGCACTTGGCGAACCAGGGCCTAGCCACTCAGCTCCAACTTCTGCTGCAGTGAGGAAATCTGGGAAGACTGACAAGCAAATACCATCGATATATCTGGGTAATTCAATACTTAAATTTCTGCTCCCATGTAGCTACATATAGCTGACTCTCATGACACCATGCACATTATATGATAAAGTTATTACGATGCTGTCTCCAATTTGTGGATTTTTCTTGTACATGCATGGGTCTATATTATTATAATAGCATTGGGATCAGATTTAAGTATGTGACCAAGGTCTCAAGTAATGTTATTACTGAAGACTCAACATTTATTCCAGACTCTGGTGACTCAAATAGACACAGTACCAAAGTGTTACCTGAAGTATTAATATCCCAGGGACTAACGACTGCCTCAAAAGAGGGCACCAATGATGAGCTGGACAGGAGGCACATGGGGCAGGATCAGCAGAACACAGCAGCAGCAGCTGTAGTCCTTCAACCATCTTCATCTGCTTCTGCAAGTGCGGCACAGGTGTCTACGTATCGACCTCATGCTATCATTGTCAATGTGGTTCAGGTAAATGATACAGCAGAATCCCTCTTCTTCAAATATTAAATTTTGAAGTACTTCTGCCTGTAGAAGAAGAATCCGCTGATGAAGCACATTCGAAACGTTCCCTGGGAGGTGGGTAACATTGTGCCAGACTTTGAACTTGGAAAGACTACATGTGCACTGTTCTTGAGGTATATCATGTGTGTAGAAACTTTGCATGGTTGTAAAAGTAGCAGTTTGAGGCGAAATTTGCAATTTCTCTTCTTGTTTTGTAGCGTTCGGTACCATTCTCTCCATCCTAATTATGTCCACGATCGTCTCAAGTCTCTGGGTAAGCAGTATCAGCTCAGGGTGCTGCTGGTTCTTGTCGATACTGTAAGCATTGGCGTGTATGAGTGTGTGGAAAGATTTATCATTTGAACTTTATGTAATACAGAGTGAAAGTCAGAAAGTGCTCCACGAACTTGCAAGGATTGCTCTCCTTGCTGATCTAACCCTCATCCTCTCCTGGAGGTCAGGTTCACTTTCACTAAAGCTGTAGTTTCCATATCACAATAATTAAAAATTACTGCGTCATCACTTCTCCCTTGTGTAGCTATGAAGAAGCAGCGAGGTACCTGGAGACCTACAAAGCTTACGAAAACAAGCCGCCCGACTTGATCATGGAAAGAATTGACAGTGACTCCTCTTCAAGGGTGAGAAAATAATTATTAATCTTTGTCACAGGGATCCCTGAAGCTTGTAAAATCTTGTAGTCATCTCAAAATATCCCTTAGTCAGTGCTATTAATTTGGCTAGTGAGTGGGGAGCCTCTGTTTGATGGTATAATTAAATTTTGTGAGACAGCTAAAAAGCAGTAGATAATAATTTTTATGTTTGTGCTTGCATGTATTAAATTATTACAGGCCATTGAATGCTTAACAACAGTGAAGAAGGTGAACAAAACTGATGCTGCTACACTCATGAACACTTTTAAGGTGTGCATTATTGTATGACATTCATGCAATGATCCTGGGAGTACATCAGTGTGCATGACGTCGATGTTTAATATCATGATAAATTAATTTTATTCTATAGACGATGGAAAACCTGGTGACTGCTTCCAAAGAAGAGCTGACTTTATGCCCTGGACTAGGCCCACTGAAGGTTAGTTATTAGTAGTGTTTGTGGCGGGTAATAAAATGACATCTCTCTTTCCGATTAGGCTCAGCGACTGCATGACTTATTTCATGAACCCTTTCTCAAATCAGCAGCAAAGAAGTCCAGTGTAGAATGATAGTAGCTAGTGATAATATTTATCATCATACTGACCACCAAGTGTTTAATATTTTTCTTCTCCATATTATTGTCACCTTGTTCCCATGAGCTGTGAGATTGCCAGCGCTAGCGCTAGAGGGTAATGGTCGGTATGTGCGCGTGCTATTCTGGGCATGCGCGTTGCGCGGCAATGCTAGTGGGAGGAGTTTGCGTCGACTATAATTATTATACCATCGTTTCACTGCGGTATCAGGAGAGAAGTTCATCCATTAACCGTTAAACGACTCTAGCCAAGAGTGGAGTATAGCTGGAGATAAAGATAACTTGTCAGGATAAAAACCATGGGTAAGTATTTTGGGTGGTATGATGTAGTTCCCTCTACTAGTAGCTACACTGCCATTCCCCTAGCTAAGCTGCTTCCATAGTCCAAAGGCACGAGACATGAATACCAAATTTTAATAACTGCCACCACAGACAGTCGGCCAGCAATCGCAGATAAAGAAATCTGCATGTCGACTTGAATAAGCACACGAGAATGAATGGATGAATGAACCGTGAGTGGCAAAAACGTTAGCATGTGGCCGGATTGAATGAATGTATGCAGGCGAGAAAATCGTAAAGCTTGTTGGACATGCATGCCTTCTCGCTAGTTCTAATAGTCAGCAATATCATGTGCTTTTCCTATAGCTACATGTATATGGTTAGCTGCTACTATGGTTTAGCCACAGATAATACCATGATGCTCATATGCCATGGAGTTTAAAAGGGGCTGCTTTTTGCTGAATTGAAATTATCTAATAGTCCATGGCCATGTATGTGAGGGACATAAAAGGTTATGTGTGATGCACAGCCAAAGTGCTAGACCCCACCCTGATGTTTCATGCTGTACTGCGGAATGCTCATCAATGTTTAATATATTATGCAGCTTCCAATATGCACACAGGTACTTTTATAGGCATTTTCAAAGTCCAAGCTAGGCTTCTTTTCTGTTAATATTTAATAATAATATTATTATCAATGTCTGTTGCCTTATATTAAGAATCGATTTTTGATAAACTATACTCTATACATATCAGCATGCGAAAGCTCCAGCTTATCATAATAATAATAATAATAATAATAATAATAATATAGCTGATCAGAATCCGTTCTTGATAGCTAACTTTAGACTATCAAAAATTAATATATTTAACGGTTACATTAAGACCTATGATCGCCTGAGTACGATATCTTATAATACAATGATATACCAGTCATTGCTACAGCCAACGATGCATGGCTAAATGTTCCAATCAAGTCATTAGGCAAGCTCCAAACATGCCTGGTGCATCCACAGTCACGGCAGGTACAGAGGAGTGGCCTCAAAATCTGATGAGTATGGCAACTCCATTCCCACTCCTCCACGTGCTAAATTTACTCACTTGACAAAACTGTTTTGATAAGAATAATAATTATACTGAATAAGCATATTCACTATAGACTCTATACTATCCGAGTCCTAGTGTAGTCCTTTCTTATGTAGGAGGGGTATTGGTCAGAATGTAAAGCATGGAGTTAATAAAGTGGCGTATAGAGCTGACATAGGCTTGATGCCTACTCCGTCATGTAGAAATTTGTTGCATTGCCTGATTATGAAATTAGATAGCAAATTGCCCTCATGCAAGAACTATTGATCTATAGCTATATAGGATATGCAAAATTTGTTCGTTGTGTAATTAAGCATTGGATCTGTAAACATCACATGGCATCATGCATGGTCAGCTCCAGTGCAGTAGTTGTAGCAGCTACAAATTTAATTGTTGGGGATTTATCAACTGGTGATCCAATTACTACCAGTTCCATGCATGAGTATATATGGAGCATGCTGCATATAATATTATATATGTGCACACGATCGATCTACAGTGATTATACAAATTTAATGAGTAGGAGTCATCGGTTTATTTACACTGGATTCAAGGGAGGGGCTGGAGGATGACAAGCTATATACACAAGCATAATAAAATTAATTTTTAGTATGCAGTTGTGTACATAGCATTGTACAACTTTGTAAAGGCTGTGTTGCAGTACGCTAACCTTATCCTAGGATCGTCACACGAACCGTTGACTCATTGAGACATGGAACTAATGATACTTTGAAGATTTGTAGCCGTTATGTCATAATAGTCTGCAATTGAAGTGGCCAGCTATTTCATTTTTGTGAACCTGGGATGGTTGTTTACCGTCTTGCTGTGAGAATTAGTTCACGCTGTTGGCTGCCTTCCATATCTGGAGCAAAGCAAAACTCTTGTAGGACTAATCAGGCAGGTAGCCAAGGTGATATAGTGGGCTCTATACGTCAACAATAGAACTAAAAAAGCTGATTGTGCTCCCGAACTGTATCCATAGACAAAAGAGGCTGTTTCCATAGCTATGTACACTCATATACAAACACACTGTGATACCCACTCATTTTTATGATCCTGTAAACATGCAGGTTTGGAAGGGAACTGTGCATGCTGCAAGTCTTGCTGCTACAGTACACCGTATGGAACGATTTTTGCTCTCAGTGTGACGGTGGTCGGGCTGGTAGGGTTCCTCTCTTCGGCTATCTACAGTGTTGTTCTCATTGATGATACACCGGTTCTTTCTAATCAGTGAGTTCTAGATCTCTCTCTCTCTCTCTCTCTCTCTCTCTCTCTCTCTCTCTCTCTCTCTCTCTCTCTCTCTCTCTCTCTCTCTCTCTCTCTCTCTCTCTCTCTCTCTCTCTCTCTCTCTCTCTCTCTCTCTCTGGCTGTTTATTAAACTAACAATGGTTGTCATAGCAAGAAATGTTATTTCTTATAATAGACTAATTAAGATATTAATCTCTATTCTAATCTACCTCATATTGTGATCATCCATAACTGTTTGATATTTGAAACTAACGAGTGTACACATTCAGTAAGGCACAGAACACAAATAATATGTTGCACTGATCCTCAAGGATAAACTACCATAACAGGGGTTGCTAGTTATGTTCTCTAGCTGTACGTGAACATTCTTACCTGTGATGTGCTATAGACACGTTGTTAGAACTTTGTAGGTAGAATTTTCATCACCACTAGTAATGTATATAGCTACATACATGCAATGGAATGCTCATAATCAAAGAAAGTTTATATACAGAATCATGGCTAGTTTAGGTGTGAATAATGCACAACAAATTGTACCTTTTCCTTATTTGATGATCAGGCACTTGCCTTTACCAGTGCATGGCTATTGGTGTGGATTTGAGTAGCTGGCAATAATTACTGGTAGACATATTATACTACAGTGTTCTTTTTTGAGTCCAGTGTATTAGCATTGTTTAGTACAAGGGAGTACCATTGCTGTAATGCCAGTGCACAATGCCCACACTGATTGATTCTGTGTAGGTATTGTGTGCTCAAATAGCCACAGATGATACCACAAGCACCCTATAAGTCTTAATTGTGGATCATTTGTGGTTGGACTGTACTATGGTCACCTGCCCTCAGTAGTGCAATCTAACTCACTTGGAGCATATAATTATGTAATGTCTTCATGAGTATAGCAGTATTACATAACGATTATGATCATACCAAGGTTATTGCTTGACATAAAAAGAACATGCAGCAATAGCAACAGCATCTCATATAATAACATAATTATTATTCTTCTTGACAACGATGCTGTTTTAACAACAGCAACTTAATTGCCAAATCTGGAGATGTCTATGTGTGTATTTTGCATGCACGTGATTACATAGAGTGCTCAGGATTGTGTATAATATCATCTTCTACTAAAATGAATTTCATTGTTCAAAGGTTTCTAGAATCTTATGCAAGCAATTCCTATGTAAGCCTTATCAATCATTTTTCCTGGTGACTCAGTGTACACATCAACCTTACATACATAATACCCTTTTTAGCTGGTAGTGACTTTCCCCATCCGCTGGTTGATATTTGAGCAGTGGATTCCCTTTTAGCTAAAGTAAACAAATGCAGTCCCAAGGCTTCAATGTGTTTTTATCCTCTCTGTCCCAATAACTCTTGCTGATGAGTTTTAGTAACTAATGCCTACTTTGACTATCTGCTATAAAAGTATTATTTGCACACACATAATTATCATGCCATGCACACACATGCAATGTGCACATTCTCTATTATTGGTAGTGTTGATATGACCTTAGTTTTCCAACTAAGGTCACATGATGGTATTATTAAATTTTCTGCACCCACACCTGGACAATTTGCCTATACAAGCTTTGGTTGCTAGGCAACAGCCAATCAAACACCCACACACGCGCACACACACACCCACCCTGTAGCACGGTTATCATGGCATCTGTAGTAGGTGGCATTGGAGCCTCCAGCATCGTCCCCCTCATCCTGGCCACCATCTTGGCTTACTGCGTCACCGGCTACGTCCGAGATGAACTCTATCATCCATGTGTCAAGACTTGTGTGGGACCAGTCTGCAATATCTTGGTAAGAAACATTGGCATGGGACCATGGGATTTGTGCCCCCCAATATTTAATTTTAATTGTGAGAAATGGGCAATAATTATAATGTACCTATGGGTGGGGCTATAGATTGATGCCGCTTGGCTATATAGGCTAGGCTAATAATTGTGCACTTGCATGTACCCAATACATACATACATACACGTGTCCCTACAGATACTCATTTAATTACTAAGTCTAGGTCTGCATCAATTAATGTGTGTATGCTTTAACCCACACACACACTATGCTATAACTTGGTATTTTGCATGTTGCTAGTCATAAGACACGCCAAGTAAGGTAGTGCATGTCTACTGACAAATGATTCTACAACATGTACAGTAAGTTGATTGGATCAATTAATCCATACTGGTCAGTGAGTGTGTCTAGAAAGTTATTAATAAGTCAAAATTGTGTCTCCTTGTGCTAGGTATTAGATTCAATACCATAAAGTATCACAATGAAGTGACTTTATTCTCAGTTGCTATGTGCATAGAAACAAATAAAGATTCTCTACGGACAACTTTATTAATTTTGATTGTTCAGTAAAGTTGCTGATATCGATAAATTTACTGAACAGTTAAGTTAACCACAGAGAATCGTTTCTATACATGTATACAATTATGCAGATTGTGCTTCTGACGTTCCTATTCTTTCTGCTGTGGTTGAGCCTGAGCATTGTCATCAGCCTGCTGGTTGCCATCTACATTCAGCTGGCCTGGGCGTGTCCACAGCTTGGTGTCAGCAGCGGCCAACCCAACCAGGTCGGCATAATGGACAAGTGTTTCGAGTTTGGAGAAAATCCAAGTTAGTAAGATCATAGATCATAATAATAATATTATTATAGACCACATAAGATATAATAGCCATTGGAGTGTGATACATACACCCATTTCTCTTCCCTCAATGCCCTCTTTTCTATATCATTATACTCACTTTCTTCCCTGAGTATTCCTCTATTATGCCAATATCTTTTTTGCTATTCCATGGGCATCTCTATAGCTATCCTCCACCTCATTCATATCAGGATTTTTTTCCCTTTCTCCTCTTGATTTTTTGCCTTTTTTATTATGTCCTTAATCTTTGCAACAGGTGGTGCAGTAATTGAAGCATGTGTGAGGGACGTCGGAGATCTGTGTACAGATGTGAGTCTTTGATCTAAACGACCCTGTACCTAATATTGAAATGATTTATACTATCTTTATTACAGGGACAAAGGATTGGATTAGCACTGACTATATCACTGGCTTTTGCCCTACTTGTGGTAATTGGAATGGTAAGCATAGCAGTGAATATTGTATAGCCGAAAAAAATTCTTTCCCAATGTGGCAATGACGGGAGCCGAGGGGGCAGTGGGAGCATCTTGGGATGTATTTTCAATATGGGAAGCAGAATGGATCAGTTGATGTCTTGACCACTTTTAAGATCAACCAATTAGCATAATAATAATAGTTATTGTTCCTCATCACAAGTAATTTTCCTTTCTTTTCTAGGTGTTGATGTTGATTATACAAGCAGCAAATTTTGTCAGTGTTAGAGAGAGTAACAAACGTTCATACAGACCAAAAGGAGACTATTAAGACTGTCATTCATTCATGTTCACTTAATTCCTCTGCTTCTGTATAATTACTATGATGCTATTGACTTTATTAATTTTGTATGTAAAATAATATCATGCAGTGGTAGTTATTTAGTCTCCAGTGTGCCCAGCCCCTATAATTATGCAAGATAAAATCTCATCTGGGCTTGTTATAGTGTGACCCAGCCCCCTTGCACGGCTAACCATACTATAATAATATTATTATAGTATGATTAGCCATAGTCTAAGGTGCAGAACTAGAAATAAATTTCATGACGTCAATTTTTAATGATCGACACCCCCTAAGTGTCTGCAAAATCGAAGTTGAGATCATCATACCATACAAATTTTTGATGAAGCATTGGTATAACAATTTTGTACACATAATAGTTATCTGCCAGTAATTGGGGTGCATGAGATACATGGTCGAATGCCATTGGCCTACTTTATGATGACCCAACCCCTTCCCATAGCCGGCAAATTGCCTATAAAAACTTTGGTTGCCAAGCAACTACCAACAAACCCAAACCATGATATTGTCTATAAAAAAAATGATCAAACAGGAATCCTCTGCAAGGAATTTGCAAGTATGTACCAGAGTATGTACAGGCTCAGTGGTTGTGTGGTCTACAGTAGATTATTCATAGCTGATGCTGTGTTGACGATCAGTGCACCACCTGTTAATTGGTTTTTGATCAATATTCATACTTCACAGTTTGTCTACTGCTAACCACACAGCAGCAGCGGTAGGTGGGTGGGGCTGCTCAGAAGATCAGTACCGTACTATATAATTTGACCCGCCGCAGTGCTCGGAGACATTCGAAAGAGTACCAGCTATCCAGGGAACTCACAGCCCTATGTGATGATCATGGCTGCTAAGTGGACACTCTATTGGAGCTTCCGCAATCGAGATCTTGCTACTTCTTCTGAACTGATTCATAGCTTTGATAAAGCTTACTATGGAGTAGAATTAAAGGAAGTTACTGGCAGGTATGGTGACACTCTCTTACACATAGCCTGCCAGAATGGGTGGCTAGATATGGTGAAGCAACTAATTGAAGAAAGTGGGTGTGATCCTGAAATTAAAGACTGTGGTAAACAAACACCACTGCACTACGCTTGTCGTTATGGTTGTCTTGAAATTATTCAATACCTTATACAAGAGCAAAAGTGTGATATTACTGCTTCCACCTCAGATCAATGGACACCATTCTACTATGCATGTCGATACGGCCACCTCGATGTTATTAAGTATCTTGTCCAAATACCAGGTGCTATTAGTCATATTGATCAACAAGCAGTGCTTCAATTGACATGTAAGTATGGATACTTTGATACTCTACTATATCTTGTGAATGATCAGGGATTTATTCCAGAGAAAATACTCCATTTGTTACGTATTGCATGTGAGCATGGTTTCATTGAAATTGTTTGTTATCTTTGCCGTAACCTAAACAACTTTGAGAATATGGATTTGAAAGAGCACAAAGCACTGTTCTTTTTCTGTTGTAGTAATGGTCACTTAGACATACTAAAGCGATTAAACCTTGAAAGCAGATGCACCAAGTCTTGTGTTGCACAGACGACTGACAAGTCCAATATGTCAGGGCTTCACTATGCTTGTCAGGAAGGGCATACCGATGTCGTTAAATATCTTGTAGAAGAGTGTGGCTGTGATATTAATGTGCACACTCAAGATGGACTGACCCCACTACACCTAGCTTGTAAATATGGCCACAGTGTTGAAGTAGTAGAGTTCCTACTGAATAGGCCTGAATGTAATTCCTTAGTAAGAGCAAATGACGGTAACACAGCCATCCACTTTGCTTGTATTACAACCCAATTTAATCCCAACGTAGTAGAAGTCCTTATCAAAAAGGGTGCAGCCATTAGCAAAGGAATACTAGCTTTAATCAGAACTATTTCCAGTTCTAGATCAAGTAACAGTTTTGTTAAACCAGCTATTTTATCATTTTTGCTTGAGGTGACAGCATGTAATCCAAATACCAGGAATTACTCTGGTGTGTCACCAATCCAGCTAGCTACATATCCATTCATTGCAAAGGAAACTATTGCTCTACATGCTGAGACAGAATTCTATAGATGGATGGAGTATACAAATGAACAAAGAGCTATTACTGAGATTCAAGAGTATATAAAAAAAGGCCAGTTCAAACTTAATCAATTGACAGCCAATAATGGTGATACAGTTCTTCATATAGCATGTGTTGCTAATAAAGTAAACATAGTTAAGCACTTGCTTCAGTTTCACAAATTTGACCCTAATGTAAAAAATAATTTTGGAGAAACACCACTCTGTTGTGCTCTAAAGCACAGTGCATATCAATATGTAATAGCATCCACTTTGGAAATTGATCTACGTAATTTGGTATTCATGTTTATAAAGCAGTCACGATGGAAGCCATCAGTGAATGAGGTGGATGATGATGGCAATAATCTATTTCACCTTGCATGTCAAGCTAATCAACCAAACTTGATTGAAGTGCTATCAATAAAATCAAGAATATATTATTATGATCTGTCCCTCAAGAATATTGATGGATATACACCTTTTGAATTGATATCAAGTCCTAGTGTTAGTGTTAATAGGTTAATGAAATCATATAATTTTTACAGTAATAGCATATTATTTAAGCCTGGATCTATCCAACATTTTATCTGGTTCTGTAAAAATATTACTGAAAGAAGGCTTATATCTTATCTGCTTACAAATCAACATGTCATCAAATGGGATCATAAAATAAGGAGTGATTGTTGCACAAAATATTTTGTTCTCCACCTACCTGATCACCCCACATTTTATGTACTATTTGAAATATGCCTTCACTGTGAAGCAATGAAAAAATTATCTGAAATAGAATATGATATAAGTGATGAGAATAATATAGTAAGTCATTGCTACATCACTAAAGTAGTAGACTATCTTGTGGACACTAGCTTTGAGGGTAACACGTGCCATGAAGAACTGTTGTATGCTGCATGCAAACAAAGCAAGTACCATTTTGTGAATTATTTACTATCCATCACCAAATGTGATCCAAATTATTGTCATAATGGTGTGACACTACCCCATGTAACAACTAATCCTTGTATTATGGAACTCTTGTTTCAACATGGAGCAAATGTGCAGCTAGATGATGTTAAAAAACTGATCAGAATATCAACTAAAGTAAGTCACTTTAGTTCTGCATTCGAATTTCTGCAAGAAAATGGAGAATGGTGCCCTGATTTGAAACTTGACTTCAATGGTAACACTGCTCTCCATTATTCAGTTCAATATCGAAATATTGTAGTAACAGAATTTTTATTAATGGAATATGGTTGTGATCCAAATGCCAAGAACTTTAAAAGCAAAACTCCTCTTGATCTAGCTACTAATTCAGAAATTATGCAAATTTTAGTTCAGAATGGAGCAAATATAAAACCAGAGAATATTGAAAAATTGTTCAGCCTTGCAACAAAAGAACATCCTATCTCTATAGAAACATTGAAAATACTAAGGAAAGCTGAACTATGGTATCCTGATTCAGTATGGACTTCTCTGAATGATACAGCCCTTCATCTTTCAGCACGACATCAAGCACATAAAGTAGTGCATTTTCTGCTGACTGAAGTAAAGTGTGATCCTAATATTAAAAATGGAGGAAGTGAGACACTGCTTCAACTTGTGGTCCCTAAATGGGCTTCACAACCTAAAATTATTAATGTAATCAAAGATCTGGTGATAACCAAACAGTGGGATCCAAATTCATCTTGTAATTACAAAGGTGACACAGCCCTTCATCTTTCAGCACAATATCATAAACCTGAAGTAGTGCTCTTCCTGCTGACTGAAGTAAAGTGTGATCCTAGTTTCAAAAATCTATATGGAGAGACACTGCTTAAACTTATGATCCCTACAATGGCATGGACTTCACAGCCTGAAAAAATTATGACAACCAATCCTACTTCATGTCGATGGTTTGGTTCTGAGTGTATCGAGGTAATCAAAGTGCTAATAGCAACTGAACATTGGGATGCTAATTCAAGCTGCAATTCTATAGGAGACACAGCTCTTCATCTTTCAGTAAGGCATAGTGAGCACAGACTGGTACGCTTTCTATTATCTGAAGCTAAGTGTGATCCCAACTCAAAGAATTTTTATGGTGTAACACCACTTCAGGTAACCAACGATGCTGAGATTATCAGTGATCTCATTCGTTATGGTTCGAATCCAAACAATGTGTACAAGTTGTATGGCAAATCTATAAAACTAAAGAAGCCCTTAAAGCCTCCAGTAAAGATTTTCATTGTAGGTAACTCTGGTGTAGGAAAGAGTACACTAACTGAAGCACTAAAAATTGAGGTACCATTACTAACAAGAGCTTTTTCAACAAGGAGAAGAGTTTCAGATGTAGACGAAAAGACTGCTGGGATTGTTCCTCATAATTTTAAAAGTAAGAATTATGGTCGTGTCACTCTTTATGATTTTGCTGGTCATAGGGAATTTTATAGTAGCCATGCTGCTTTTCTGCAGAATGTGATTCAAGGTACATCACCAGTGTTCCTCGTTGTTGTCAATATCAGTGCTGATAATGACATCATTCAACAAAATATTCTCTATTGGCTATCGTTTGTAGAGAACCAGTGTAGTGTTGTAAACTGCACATCCCATGTCTTTGTGATAGGTAGCCACGCTGACATTGCTGTTGGTAGCGGTGAAGATCCACAGCAAAAAGCTATTGAAATGTCAACATCCATCAAGAAAGTATTCCAGAGTTTGATTGTAAAATATGATGGCATTTATCCTATGGACTGCCAGTATCCTGAATCTCCTGGCATAAACAGACTGCGAAATCATTTGACAGAGATTTGCAGTGCTATAAGAATTCCAGAACTGATCCCTTTTAATGCTCACTGCTTCCATGTGTTTCTGTTGGATAAATTTAGAGCATTTATTGCAGTTATTGTTCAAGATATACAAGATAAAATAGTGGATGAACAAAACATGATTGCTAAATTTCTTCCAGATACCTTTTATAATATTTGCAAAGTATGTGACGAGCTAAATAAAAGGGGCCACATCTTATTTCTAAGAAACTATAATGATGATAAAAACAGTTGGGTGATTATTGATAAAGCTCGTTTACTCTCTGAGGTTACAGGTACAATATTTGCTCCAACGGACTTCAAACAACATTGTCAGTTAGCAGAAAGCACTGGAGTTGTACCTTTACAAAGACTCAGTGAACACTTTCCTGATATTGAGACAGAAGTAGTGACTGGTTTTATGACACATCTTGAGTTTTGCCATGAGATCCTTGACTGTGAGCTCCTTGAGCTGATCACGAAACATCATGAGTCTCTGAATATAGCAAATGCCTTTACATTAGAGAGAGAACGTTATTTTTTATTTCCAGGTTTGATAACCCAACAGGCTCCCAAGAATTTATGGGAGCAAAATCATGAATTTAAGTATCATTGTGGTTGGATTCTCCAATGTGCAAATCCTAATCAGTTTTTCTCATCTCGATTCTTACAAGTTCTACTTCTTCGTTTGGCATTCTCGTTTGCTCTTGTCAAGATGGAAGTTCATGAAACTATCCCTGCCTTTCAACGTGAATGCTCAATTTGGAAGAATGGAATATTCTGGGGAGAAAATTTTGGAATGGAAGTTATTGTTGAAGTTCATTCAAGTAATAAAACAGTAATACTCCAGATTCGCTGCCGAGAAGAGCACTTGTTGCGCTGCATTGCTCAGCGTAGTCGCATCATTAGGAAAATACTCCAATGTACTCAGGATTTTTGTCCTCAAATCAAGCCAGTTGAGTCCTTTATTCATCCTTCGGAAGCCGTGAACTTTCCCATCAAACTCACTTCAGAAATGCCTCGATTTAATATACAAAAGGTTGCTGAGGCAATTGTAAAATATGGTGACCACTGTCCCTTCTCTGTAGTATCAGCTACACGAACAATTTTACTTGACCATTTAGTAATATTTGAACCCTACGCTGATATAGGGCTATCTATACTGAACAATTTGCTTAGTCATCCAACCAAGAAACTCTCTGATAACAACCTTGAAATTCTTAGCCTCAAATTGTCTGAAAAGGCCGACATTTGCAGCAAAATTTTCAAAGAAACCAAAACCCTTTCCTCTCCACCAGATGAACTCTTGACTGTTTTAAAGAAATGGAGAGATGGATGTGATGGAACATACAAGTGTTTGAAGGAAAAGCTGGACCAGTACAGTATCTTTGCAGAAAGAAATCTCCTGGTAAGTACACCCAGAAGATATAGTAATAAGCTTTATGCTTTAATTTTTTCCTATAGGAGTTATCTAGAGTTCCTCTTCAGTTTCAAGATGATGAACATGATACACATTATGCAGCAGATGATGATTCAGAAATACCTGTGTGTGTAGATGTGACAAGTACTATTGCTAAGGATACAGAGTTAGATGCTGACCAAGAGTATGATAATTTGGATGAAGATCAAATATCTTCGAATTTGCCTCCTACTTACAAGATCGCCACAAGATTACATACGAACGTACTAGATAATGTTATTGATACAGATGAACCACTCCAAGAGCTACCAGCTTATGATGCCACCAAATTGACTACAGATAGCTTGAATGGCACAAAAGGTACATCGGATTCTTCATGCATGATTATAGTTGATCAAAGGGCTATGTTAAAATAATTAAGTCCTTGAATCGATACACTTTCATAATAATGTTATACATTAATGATTGTGCTCATGGCTCGTTTGCTGCAATAATATTGTTTGCATCATTATTATGATGGAAGGGGCTGCCACCCTGAATGTTAGGCTTCTGCTTCTCATATATTATTTGAATAGAGAAAATTTGTGGAGAGGTGCTGGGTTGATAGCTACATTGACATTATTCATAATTACAGTAAATAAATCTTATTTGCTATAATTATAGCAGGTTCTGCTTTGGACATACCGAAACTCCATCAGCTTGATTATCTGGAGAGAAATGGAAAGAAAGTAAAACTTATTTATGCAGTTGCTGCCCATTGGGATAAAGTTGCCCTCAGATTACATTTTGAGGGATACGACATAGACAGAATTGCTAGGGATCACCATCAGCAGAGTGTCTTAGCTGCTACTACAGTGTTCACTGAGTGGCTTAATGGTAAAGGTCGCCAGCCACCATCCTGGGCTGTACTAATTAAGGCTCTCCAGGAAACAGAATTATCTACAGACATTATTAATGATCTGGAATGCATTTTGGGCATCAGTAACGATGATTTAACTGAGCCACAAGAAGCATTGCATGTATCCTCTCTTTGCAGTAAGTCTCATGACACAGGAATAGTGTTTTTAATATCGATCCACATAATATTGTATCTACAGGTTTATCAGAGATCTAGAATGAAGGAAAAACTTCTTTAAATGTGTGGTCCATAGCTACCACAACCACAACCACGGCTGATGGTGCTAAAGGTAAATTGGAAACTCCATAACAGTTTTTGTTAATGTGCAGATTTCAGAAACTTCCTTAGGGTTACTAATTAGCTAATGGGAGGGCTAGTCTTAGGATCACTGAAACTTAATCTAGGACTTCACACTGTGTATGCTGTATATATATATAATAATATTATATAATACCATTGTGTTCGATACATGCAGCCTCTGGTGCACGTGAATTAGGGCAACAACCTGAAACGATGTTAACACTCGAAAGAAGATCAGATCTACCACTACATGGTATATTATGATGTGAAATAAAATATGCATGTAGCTACTCGTGATTCACTTTTCCTGCTTGATAATGCTATATTATAGGCAATAAGCCCAAACTGCCAGAGCTACAACTACTTAAGGGTCGTGGTGGAAGAAAGGTGAAGGTTATCGAAGGTGTGGGGGACAAATGGAAAGACTTGGCGAGATCCCTTAACTTCAGTGAACTTAGAATTGATAGTATTATCGATGCCGGAGCACCACGTGAGCAATCTGAAGAAGCATGCCAACGGATGTTTAGTGAATGGTTGGATGGAGACGGTGATTTGAAAGGTCCAGTGACCTGGGACACTCTCATCCAGAGTACAATAGATGCTGGACTGATGGATATGGCTGATACATTGAAGGAACTCATCAGATAACACTACTAGACAGAAAAAATTTGAAACATGGTTGAAAAGGATTTCAAAAATGTGTTACAATTTCCATTATTATTGTGCCGCTTTATATTATTATGACATGTACTGTGCTACATACTACAATGTCATGTAGTTGCTATATTCCCCTACTAGTGCATATTATATATCCCTAAGTGCTACTGTAACATTAAATTTATTAAGTTTCGTTGTATCTGGTTGTCACCTTGTAGCTATTACTATATTTGTGTGCTGCCATGGAGATCAGTATAATACATTATTATCATTATTACACCTTGGAAACTTCGGATGTTTGTTCTTAGTTCAACTTCCACTTGACCAGTTTGGTTCAAATTTCCAAATTTTTTCTTAGGGAGTGGTGGTGGCATTATGGAGAGAGGGCATGCCCCAAAATTGGACAGGTTTCTCGTTACCCCCCAGACCTTGTTACACATGTAATTTGGCAGAACTCCTTACTGGTATTGCAACACTATACTATTTCCTGGATGGGCAGGGCTAGGCTAGAGATAGAATTCCATTCCATTTTACCGGCACTGACATGTGATTTGATCAGCTAGCGCCGTCGTCATATCACAGCAATCCACCAACGAACACACTGATCGATCGTCTGTGCTGAGATCCAGAGAAAGGCTCTTCAAAGATGTGTGGAGAGTGCTGTAAGTTCTTTTGTAGCTGTAGCCTGTAGGCCTATGTAGCTAGTAGTCTAGTCTCGAGTTCTCGAGTTACCGGGTCGTGACCTCTGACAAATCACTCTCTGGGTTTGAATGTAAAACAGGCTTAGCTAATGGATATTTCTGTGATAAATCCCGAGTTCTGTGTAATAATTAACTATCAATGCATGGCCCATTCATTGTATCAGTACCATGTGGGTGCATATGGTTAGATGATAGCAAGAGTATGTGGTCACCAGTATTTCCTATACAAGTATTTAGCTATATCAAAGGATAGGCCCCGGCATTCATTCACTGAATGCAGTGAAGTAGTATGGGAGTCCTCCAACTAATAGCATTAGTAGTGATGACGATGATTGGTACATGATCATGCTACATTCAATATTATATTATTTTTAGTACCTACTATTTTTAGGTAGCTTATTTGCTCTGTTATTAATGCACTCCATCGTGTATACTAGGAATGGTTTACTACCTAGTGGCATACTTAGAAGCTTAGATGAGGCCATACATGCATGTATAGTGCTTAAAACTACATGTACATGCATGTACATATACTGCCTGCATCGGAATGTGTAATGGTCGATCATCCTTGCTGTCCAAAATGGTACAGTGGCAGTAGTAAGCATCAGCCTAACTGGCATAGCTGAAGGATTCCCTGGGTCATATATAAAGCCACTCTACTGGTTTCTGTTCCAATATTTTTTGCCTTATCAATCATTAGAATATGCATATACACGTACCGCTTAAAGTATTCCAGCAGTGGCTTGAAGAGTTCTAGTGTGTAGAGTTTTCTCAGAATGAAGTGGCTGTCTTATACTGTGAACTTTTCTTCAACTGTACTAGAGGTCTCCTTCATTTTAAAGCTGACTGAGATCATGCATAGTATAGTTTATCCTCATTCACCCCAGGCATCTCTTTCTAGAGCTAGTTAGACTCCATATATGTATTGAGATATCTTGTCTATTTCTGAATGTATGGTGCAGCACTGTGTAGCTTATTGCTGGGTCACTGTCTGTCGAGTAAAATGTACCACTGATTTGGTTTTGTACTAAAATGCCAAAAATAAGGCATCAACTAGCTAGCCTATCTATAGCGCAGTATGTGTAGCTGGCTACATGATTTCATATGTAGCTACCTCTAGTTTGTGGTGATTGAAGGGTACAACTAGCCAGCTGGTGCTGTGTGGCAGTGGCGAAGGAAGGAAGTGGGCTACATATAGATAAAGTGAATGTTATGATGCACACACACTATATACGTACTTGTACGCGCACACGAACACTTCAGACTTAATGCATACACTCCTGCATAATCACACAGCACATAATGTCATTCAGTGCAACACACTTCCTCTCTCTCACTCTCTCTCTCTCTCTCTCTCTCTCACTCTCCACAGGTGAAGACTGCTGTAGAAACTGCTGCTACAGTACTCCCTATGTGACGCTGAGCAGTGTTGGCCTCACTGCCATTGGCCTCATCGGGTTCACACTGGCCGGGCTCTATGGAGTAGCCACCATGAACACTGTGACACAGCTACAAGATGGGTAAGTCTCTTCTCTCTCTCTCTTTCTTCCTCCCCTTACCCTTCCCCTTCTCATTACTCTATCTGGATATCCAGTATTTCTTTATCAGCAGTTTTGCTTACATGATGCCACGAGTTCTATCCTCCAAAATATTTCCCTGTGTTCAAATCAAATTGGCCATATACACCAGTATATCAATCCTCAAGAGCTTTCTGGAGAATACCGCTAAGTGTTGTGTCAACCTTCACCTGATGTAGTTTCAGTTTCACAATGAAGTTCTTTTGTACACTAACTCAATCAAATCACAATAACACAATCAAGAGAGAGAGAGAGAGAGAGAGAGAGAGAGAGAGAGAGAGAGAGAGAGAGAGAGAGAGAGAGAGAGAGTGTTTCCTCCGATCCACATGATGAATGGCCAGTAGAACAGTTATGCATGATCATCAGCACATGTCTGGTGTTTATCTTATTCTGTGTGCAAAACAATGTCACTAGTGTGGGAGGAAGGAAAAAATGACAATTGTCCAGCTTGGGTGTTTGTGTAGCATATTATGTACATGTACGATTAGAAAAACATTCCATGGTCATTAACGGTGTTCAACTAGGCACTGTTTAATTATAAGCTCTTAAAACAATGAGATACAGAATCTTCATTTCCTTCAACTATGAATAATGTATTATTCCTTTGTGTTCTAGTAATAATTTTGTGCGATTTAATGAAGTTTGACGGCACAAACACTCAAATACTCGACCACAAACATCCTTTGCTGAGAGATCACTTTTCAGCTAGACTAGGGTGCAGTAGTATTGAAAAGCTGAGAATAGACTACGTACGTAGAACCGGCCTACGCTTATCGGTAATAATCATCCTGGCAATAGTATTATTACGGATATATGCATATACACACAGACTATGTACGTAGTTATCTATTACATTGTACATACACACACACACAAAGTAGGCAAATTTCTTTATGAAACATTGACTTCTGGCTATGATGTAGGCTACAGAACTCAATGTTCCATTTCATAGGCGCATGCATGCCCAAGAGACAAGCCAACCACTAGCTGTTTTTTAAACATTTAAACCCGAGCTTGAATTGTCAGCCTGTCAGTTGTGATAGTTAAAGAAACTTTGGATAAGTTAGGAAGTGCTCAATGGATGCCATTAGTGTGACCCAGCAATTGACTTAGTGTCAGCAACAATACTCTGGTATGTGCAACTGTAGCTATGCACGAGAACACTACATAACATTGTTGGTATGCACAAATATTATAATACTTATGCGCTATAATAGCAAAACATTGTGTATGTGTTGAATAGGAAATAGCATACCTAGAGAGTGAGCTGAATACACAGAATAAGGTATGTAGTTGCCATATACAGCAGGTATATGTACATGTATGCTCTGCCGCTGCATTTTTAGTGCTGCATAATAATATTATGTATGCTGCACATATTACTAGTACATGTACTACTATCATACTATTATAGTAATTATGTATATGTCAGGGCAAGAATAATAGAGTACAGAACTATCATGTACATTATTATATTATTATTATGTGTACATGCGCTCCTGGGGATGATTGGCTATGTATAGTTGAGTATCTTTTTAATGCTCTAGTCTGGTGATTTCAGATTGTTAGGTCTGTCACTGTGCCACACCTTGTGACTCTATGCTAGCTTCTAAGGGGTTAACTTAACGTAATCATGCTATGCTACGTATAAAGCTCGTAAGTGCCACTCCCAGCTCAGTCAGTACCCATGCAGTAAAGATTCTTGGAATATCGGTGAAATCTAAAAAAAACACCTATTATCAAAATAAGGTTATGCTCAACCTACATGTTCATTCCATGTGTGGTTACATCATACTAAGTTCTTTAGCCACCCATTTCCATAATCAATTCAGACCTGATTCAATAACTGCCTGCATATGTACACCTACATGTAGGTGTCTTGTGCACACAATGAGTCAATTATGGTTTGCTCTGGCCACAATGGATTACATAGTGGATCCCACTTGGTAGCCCATTTCGTGGCTGAATAAATGTTTAGTGTAAATTTGTTTTGATAAGAGTAGGGAAGCTGTTGGGAAACGTGTGTTATATTATTGTACATGTAGGCTCCGTCTGAATCCTGGAAGTGTACATGCACTCTCACTGTTCTCATGTATGGCTAGTTGATATTTTGAGAGCATGGCTAATTGAAAGTGTGAGTATAGGCAGGTAATGAAAGGCTCAGGGAAACTACTACAAGTAAGCTTGGTCTAGGTAGCAGTCCACAAACTTGTAGCCATGAAAGACAGATCCGACAATCCTACGAATGGAAAAATAGTTCGACAAGGAAATATCACCCTTCGAATTCTGTATCTATACAACTACGCAGTACAAGCAATACATGCTGATCATGACTGTGCATACTGGGTCAAATGTTTTATCTGGTGAATTTTCCCATCGAACCCAATCAGACGAATGTTTAGGCTGCTTGCTTTATGTGTGATTGAGATTCTGATCGACACACCCTCTGCCATGTACACACACAGTACTCACATACAGGTAGGAATGTTTTAGGTTAGTCTACTTGTTGAAATAGTGCTAAAAATAGTTGAGTGTGTGTGTGTACACTGTGGATATGGAGGATGTGTGTCAGAGTCGATAGTGATTCGTAGCTAGCGTGCAGACGACACATTTTAGGATTGAAGCACTTCAAACACTGATTCACACCCTCCACTGACGTCCACACACAGACTCATGCAATAGCACACACACCCTTTCTCTATCGATGCACACACTGCACACACCCTAAACACAAAATTAAATTTTACATCTCTCCCTTCCCCTCCCCCCACTCTCTTTCTTTCTCTTCCCCCTGTTCCTTCCTCTCTCCCTCCCATTCTCCCTCCCTCCCTCCCTCCCTCCTCCCTCCTTTCTCTTCTCTCTCTCCCTCTCTCCTCCCTCCTTTCTCTCTCTCCCTCCCTTCCTCCTCCCCTCTCTCCAGTACCGTGGTGATGGCGCCTGTCGTGGTGGGAATGGTTGTTATAACCCTCATCCCTCTCATTCTTGCCACCACCATGGGCTACTGTGTCACTGGCTACATCAGAGATGTCCTCTTTCAGAGAACAGTGAAGCAGTACATTGGCTCTCTCTGCTGCAATGCCACCGTGAGTTGATTCAATAATATAGTGTTAGTGCAGACACGCGTGATCGTAAGGGGGAAATGTTTGTTATGGACACTTTAAATTTGGGATTGCTTTAAAAGACAGTGGAGGCCTTCACATTCATTCATGTCTGTGTATGTTAAAAGCAGCCGAACTAGTATACTAGAGCACCACAGACCCTTCCATTCATATCTGTGTTAAATGTGTCTAGACTAGAGGGGTTATGTTAAATGGATCTTACATTATTTTATGTAAAACCTCTATGATTCTGCTGAGCATAAGCATTCCTTGTACTGGGTAGTTGGAATATAATATTGTCATACTGTGACAGTGACTATCGTACATAATTATGCTGGTTCTCTACACATGCTTATTAGACTGCAGAGAAAAATGTATTATACATGTACTGTATAGTACACGAGTGAACACGTGACACTAAAGGGTCACCCTAGCTATGATAATACTATTGTGTCACTCACTCCTTTTAATACTGCCCACAACAATGCTATCAGCTGTGTATGTGTATGCATGTGGCCTGTTGGGCACATGCGGTCATGTGGCGGGTGGGTGAACTAGACAGTGGAGTTGGCAAAATTTTAGCTATTAAATTTTATATTGGGTAGAGATGAGTACAATGGAGTAAAGGATAAAGGGGACGGTTAGAGATTGTGACCCCCCCCCCCCATGTATTAATACCTGCGTGCAAAATTTCAGTTATACATGTATACGTACTTGGTAGTGGTGGATAGTGAGAGCAATTAGGGTCATACCTGTACCCCTAGGTCATAACATGCTCCCCTACAACCAAATCCATTCAGTTGAATGGGGCAATTCAATACTCGTCAACTGCTGTATTCATGTGGCCTATGCTCAGCTGAGCTGTGAATAGATGCAGCCAGCTAGTGTACATGTGTGTACTGTCTGTGCGGGGGGGCTCACTGTTAGGCTTAACTAGACACAAGAGGTGCATGTGCCAGCAAGTGGGCAGCACAGACTCCAGTTGGATGTGTTTATGTGTAGTAGAAAATTAATCATCGATTGTGCTTAATTTGTGCTTTTACTTTCGTAAGATTGTGTGTATGTGTGATGTAAGTGTATATGTGTGTTTATGCTTTCGTAAGTGTGTGTATGAGTGTGTATGTGTGTCATAGGCATGCATGTATACGTATATGCATGTACAGGTACATGTACACGTAGCCTCAACTCCCTCCCTTATATACCATGTAGTGTACATGTATGTACAATACATATGTATACGTGCATGTGACTTATTCGATCAGTTGTCAGCTTTGATTCTCACTCAAAGTGTGACACACTATTTTGAAAGCAGTCTATTCATGCCTATTATTACATTTGACTATATTATTATAAAATAAGGTATGACGTATACTACCTGCCCAAATCCTCCATAGATTCATATTCCAGTGATGACCATTATCGGTAGAAATCATATTATCAGCTAGCTATAGTATAAACTAGTGAGTATAATTATGATGATCATCTGCAGCTGGAACAGACAGTGTAGTACGTGTGCTAGCTGTGCCAACTTTGTGTCAATAAACGACAGTTTTTCACCTACTTTTGTTCTGAACAATAACTAAGCAAGTGTCCCAATTTGAGCAGTTTTTGTGTTGTTAGTCAGTTCTGTCTGGTCATAGATGCTGTTGGCTGATATTGGGAAATTGGAGTATTAATGAAACACTGTTTGCCGTTCCAGGTAGTCTAAAATCCAGTCTCCAATACTAGCGGATAAAATAATAATAATAATATTATGCTTAGTTACAATTATTGCATATTGAAAGCATATAGTGCACATGTGTACACATAATATTATTATAGTAAGATTGTATTCTTCCTTGTTAATCTCATAAGAATAGCCACACAACTTTTTCCCGTTTGCCAAAGTGAATCTTTGTGTAGCGATAAGCCACTGTACTGTATTAATTTCGTGACTTGAGCAATAAGCCTCCCTAGTATAGCACACAATCATGCATGTACGTGTACATGCACATGTATATGTGCATGTACGACTTGCCTCGCTACTATTATAGGAAAGACATGCACATGTGCATGTACATGCATGTATACATGTACCTATACATGTGCATGTACATGTAGCATTATAAGCAATAAGCCTCAGTATTGTAAGGACATGCACACATGCATGTACATGCAGCATAATTATGTGTTACTTAATTGGCTTGATATTTCTATTCGATTACATGTGTGTACGTGTGTACATCGATCGCATTGTGATTGTTTATTTAGAAACAGTTTTCGAGAGTTGATAAGTGCAAACCACAAACTGTCCTGTTGACAACACTGTGTTGCATGGCGCTAGCTGTCACAGCTTGCTGTAGCACAAGTCGCTATTGTTTGTGTGAAAGTGGACAATTGACCCTTGACCCTAGCCGTTCTGTAATAACATGCATATCATGTGCTAAAATACCATAGATCGGGATATTTTCGCCTGTAAAATATTTTCACTCGTAAATTTCCGCATAGTCTAAATTTCGTCGCCAGACTTTAGCGACCAAAATAGGCATAGGTCGATGTACGATATGCAAAATATTTCGCATGTTTAATTTTCGTTGGAAAAGGTCGTCGACGAAAAATTTTTAACGGCGAAAATTTCGCGATCTACGGTACCCTATTGCTCGTTCATGTACCTGTACATGTAGTAGGCGTACGTGCATCTGTATCATATGGGCCACTCTATAGCTAGCTAGCTACATACATAATTGTTTGTCCATTTCAGCATTGACTCAAATCGTAGATTTTGTCTATGCTCGATGCAGTTGGGGGGTATGGTTTGTGGCTGTATTGTGCAAAGTGGACAGCTCTTGTTTTAGTTGTCCTACACATGCGTCATGTGTGTAATGGTATTGTTTATTCACGTAGTAAAAAGCATCAAACTATGCAACGTACATCAAGTGCATAATTTCGTGTTTGTCCTGTGATTAATAATTATTGTTATGTGCAACAGAAGCCATCCTGAAGTGGCATAGTGTAACCTGAGCACTTGCATATAGACTATTACTTCAAATGAGGGGTTTCAATTGAAACAACAATAAGAACTGACCTGGCTGAGTGGCCTTGGTATAAGGTAGGGTGGGGTACGTACCGAGCCTAGCACCATGCATCAGCAATGTCAACACACAAATAGAACCCTTAGATATTGTATAATTATTATGATACACACACTCACACACACTTCGTGCAGGTAATGGTGGCCATTCTGTTCTCCATCTTCCTCTGGATACTCCTGGCTATTGGTTTTGGAGGAATCATGGTCTACTACGTCCAAGCGGTGATCTACTGTGGACAGATGGTGACGTCTACAGATGCTTCAAGTGTACAGGAGGCCATAAATTCCACAGTTGCTGTAGCAGACTGCTTCCCCTATGTAGATACAGGTGAGGGTGAGAGAGAGAGAGAGAGAGAGAGAGAGAGAGAGAGAGAGAGAGAGAGAGAGAGAGAGAGAGAGAGAGAGAGAGAGAGAGAGAGAGAGAGAGAGAGAGAGAGAGAGGAAGGAGGGAGGAGAGAGGGAATGTGTGTACACATGGGTGAGCACAGTGATATGTGTTTATGACGACCCCTTACCTTCTATAGGTTTTAATTTGGTTCAGATCTGCCCTGAAGCCGATTTGGATCAGTTCTGCCGTGATGTAAGTACATCTTCGTCAACCTATTGCATAATTATTGAGAACTTCTAGCTGCCACCCTTTACCAAATCACTATAGTTGGTTAATTATTTGCTGCTAACATGTTACTATCCATATTATGCAGGCCCTTCCGGTTGGAACAGCCTTCGCTGTGTGTCTCATCTTCATCGTCATTGTCATCCTAGGACTGGTAAGTGGTTGTGACTAACTACTTCTGTCCAAATGATCCTTGATGTTCAATAATTTTACTATAACAATGAAATAATGTATTTGCATCTTAAAGTTTGGTAACAAGGTGCATGCAATATGAACAAAACTGAATGGATCCATGGAAAACTTGTGCATATTATAGTATTTCATCACAATTATAAAATTTTATCTAAAATTGTCAAAAAATGCTCACACAATCATACCTGAGGAATATGTCAGATGAAAACAATAGACTAGAAAAGGCCTTATACTCATAAAACTAGCTCTACTTCATAAGCCTCACTGCTAAAGTAGCCACCCCACTTGTGACTTCTGCGGACAAATTTTGGTCGAGGTTCATCTTCTTCAGAGTCATCTATAGCTACTGCAGTTTTTGCTATAGGTTCCTTGATTTCCAGCAATGGTGTGGTGACTTCATGATCAGCAGAATCATCCAATGCAATTAAATTTGGTATTTCTTCAGCATCTGTAGCCAGGGTACTGGGTAGTACTGCCTGCTGACCTACATGAACATTCTGTTCGTAAAAACTTTCATTTGTATCCATTTGTTCTTCGTATTCACCCTGTAACATGAATGCTTCAAGAGAATCGACTTTTTCCGTCACCTCTGTTTCCTTAGCTTGAGCCACAGGGAGAGTAAGTATGGTCGCTTCTTCCTGCACAACACCAGGGTCTTGCTTCCAGTTGACTTCAACGTGTGTTGAACCTGCACTCACCACGGTACCCTCCAGGTAGAGGGAAGTGTCATCTGGTGCGACCCAATCTGGACCTGGACAAACTTTGGACCCCACTCTCGGCCTGCCGTCAATAGTGACATCATCCTTAACTGCGATGGCGACCCCACCCAACCATATCTGCACGAGATGCTTGCCAGCGCAACGAGGAACAAACTCGATGTTCCAGCATTTATTTTCTGTCGTTTCATACGATGCCACAGATTCTAGAACTTTGCGACATTTTCCGTAGAGTACCTGAAATTCAGGCTTTTCTACCATGCCTACGGAAAAGGTGACCTCGACTATTATTGGCATACTCAATTTTGGTGTGCGCACTTTCAATCCATTGTCATCAACGACATTCACACTGATATCTCCCTCAGCAATGGGCGCCACGTGTAAGTCCTCCCATGATAAGTCTGAGGACTGTAGCAGCTTTAATGGTTTAGAGCTCGTCTTAAATACGAGGGGGCGTGGCAAGGACTCGTGGTTCCATGCTGCTTTTCCTACCTCCGCTAGAATCTTGGTTCCCTCTGAATTCATGGCGATCCTGTCGGCTGGGTTGACAAGGCGCTGGGCCTTTTGTGTCATCCTGAGACCAGCCTGGATTTTGTTCAACACCAGATCGATCATACTCTTTTCTGACCACACCTGCTTCTTCGATTGTGAGTCATAGTTGTCGATGTATTGTACCAGCGTTTCTCGCTTCTCTTGTAGCCGTCTTATCCTCTTGTCAAACTCTGCACTCACTTTTTCTCTCAACTTTTTTGTGTAGCTTTCACCTGCCATCTCTCCGTCTACCCTAGCTATATACTCGCGGTATTTTTCATAGGTCCTTTGTGTTCCTTGTACCTCTTTGCTTTGCTGATCAATTTTATCTTGTAGCTTTTTATCCGCTTCTTCTAGGAGGCTGACGGAGTGGTTCTGGTGCAGTTTGACCATGCAGATGTGGCATATCACCTGAGAACAGCTGTCACAGTACATTGTCACCTTTTGTCCGTGCCTACCGCAGAGGTGGGTCTTCCTTTTCGGCCCTAAACTATCAGCCGTGATCTCCTTGATGGGCCTGACCGTGTGCTCAGCGAAAATGACTAATTCTTCATGTGTCTCTGTACACCTCTGACAGATTCCACCACACTCATCGCAGTGGTTGGTGATAGGCTTTTCTTTCGAGCATGAACCACACTTTTGGCTCAACTTTGTCTTGGTCAGAGACTTCTGCAGGAGCTCCATCTCTATGGCCTGTATGGCTTCAAAATCAGCTGGAAACTGAGCCACGCCACCTAGTGGTACAGCGTGCTCTCTCTTGCAAACTGGACAACTAATTTTTTGTTCCTTTACAGCTCTCTCGATCTCAATATCGTCATAGCTCTGTTCTTCTTTGACTGTCTCTCCATCTGCTTCATGCGTGCTGGCTGTTCTGATGCTTTCCAAATGCTTAGCTGATTTAGCTGCTCTCTCTTCTTTCATACTTAGAGTCTTCTGCAAACAGGCCAGGCAGTAGGTGTGGGAGCATGGTAGTATCTTAGGCTCCTTGTACTGCTCCAAGCATATTCCACAAGTTAGGCTAGAGCTCTTGTTAGTACTTCCACCCTCTGCCATTTTTGAAGCATTGAGTTGCTGAATTGGCAAAAATATTTGCTAATTTTAGCATTAAGGTTATTTTTGGTTTTGCCCATTTTTGGTAATGGGTACATCCCTGCCTAAATTACAGCTTAGCAGCACATAATAAGTTTGTTATACATATACACACATACACACACTCTCACTCGTAGGTTATTTTACTTTCGGTTGTATCGACCAATCGAGTCAATGCACAGGACCAGCTCGACTATCGATCAGCCAACAAGAACAGCTTTCCACTGAAGTCTGTCCACTAACTGAACAACGGCTGTATAAATATAATTTTTTTCGTGTTTGAGATTTTTCTTTTGTTACACATTTTTCTTTTTGTTTTTACCAATATCCCTTACAGGAATCAGTATACAACATATATACCCACACATTGAATCATTACCACACCTTAACACCTTATTATTATAGGAGATCAAGATCATACCTTATACATAGCTTTTGCTGCTATATGTAAAATTAGGTTCAATAATAATAATATTAATTATTATCATGTGTGACAACTTTCATAATAAGTTATAATATGCTGTATAATATGTATACACTGTAGCCTTGTCCCCGGCCGGGCCTGGGGACTGCACTGATTTGTCACACACACACACACACACACACACACCTGTACATGTACCCAGTGGATGATGATTGCAGGCAGCATAAGACATAATTATATACAATGCATAATTAGCTTCAGTGGCGTCTCTAGGCAATTGTTTAACTGTATGGCCTGGAATGGCTCATGGCATGCAGATCTAGTGGTAACAACTAGACACGTACCCTTTAGCTTGACCGTAGTGTATCTATATACATGCACCCTTTTTAAAAGGAGATCTATAATATAATTATTATAACAATGTATGCATGATATTATAATAATATTATTAGCAAAAGAAGTGCAACAAGAATTGGCTAAAGTGTATATAATATTATATCAATGGCTATAGCCAGTTACAGTTTCATAAACTCAAATATGTGTAGCTACAGTAGTTACAAAAATTAATCATTATCTTGTTTTTTTTTGCGGGTTTTATAAACTCAGTTTAGATCTCATAATATATGCATGATATTATATTATTAGCAAAAGAAACATAACAGTGCAACAAGAATTGGCTAAAGTGTATAGATCAATGGCTATAGCCAGTTACAGTTTCATAAACTCAAATGTATAGCTATAGTAGTTACAAAATCATTATCTTGTTTTTTTTTGCTTTTTTTTGTGGGTTTTAGCTATATACTCAGCTTAGACCTCAGTCTCCTCCGGATCCACTGAAACTTTCTGCTCATTGCTTTCCTTTTGTGGTTCTGGTATCGCCAGTTGGGGTTGGTGCACCTCTACAACAGAAACAGTGGGACTCACGGGTGCTACTTTGAGCGGCACATTGTAATCATTAGTGTTAATAGGGTGATCAATTATGTCCAGTAGTTCGTAGAATTGGTGAATGTCATCATCAGGCGGTGGGCTCCGGTGACATTTAGGTTGTGGTTTTCGATTACCGTTACGGCGAAATAATTTGTCAATCGTTCCTTTAAGGTTCATCTTCATCACCTTTGAGAATACTGAGGTGTACGTGTAGACATGGTAGAGGATGATAATCAGCAGGGCGATAAATGTGATGATGACCGATGTCCAGGCAGCTGCTCTCTGGTTGCTTGGCTCATCAAGAGAATACCAGGTGAATATTGTGAAGGATAGGATATTTATGTAGAAAAATGTCTCAAGTACATCCACTGGCCATTTCCTGTACAGTCTGCTACCAAAGAACTGTCTAAGAGCAAAAATGCAACACAATGTAAAACTGATAGCTGTAAGAGCAACTGTGGGGTCATTAGAAACATTGGTAGTGGCTACAAGATACAAAATGATTCGAACAATCAGCAGCAGTCCAGTCCAGTAGCGATGCTTGGGGGTGTAAGGTGCATGGTAGGTCTCGATGAAAGTCTGTATTTTAGGATTCCTCGACCACCTAAAGATTCTCCACCTTGGAAGGTAGAGGAGCCACTGCCAGGAGAAGAGGAGAGCAGTGTAGAATAAACCGACCAGGAGAATGAGAACAGCTGCAATTAATAGAGGAATATGCTTTCCAGAGAGATAACTGACAGTTGCATCAGGGAGCCACAGCATTTCACTAGAACCACCAGGATACTTAAGAATCGCAACTGATAGAGACTTAAAGCAGAATCCAAGAAGATTAGCATAGGAAAGCAAAATTAGGGTAGCCAGAGTTGCCACTGGGTCCTTCTTTCCAATGAGGTTTGAAAACCGAGAAGAGTAGGAGCTGACAACAATAACCAAGACCACGAGAAGAATGACATAGGTAGGGAAAGCTAACAGTAGCCATGTTTTCATGTAAGCGTCCATTCCTGGAGAGAAACAGGTGTCAATTCCTAGTTCCAAGTTTAACCACGATATGAATATTGTGATAAAATTTGTTTCTTGAAATGGGAGCAGAATATTTTTGTTTGCGTACACAATATTGGCATAAAATATCAATCCATTTAGAGTTCCAACTGCAACAGTCATATTGAGTACAAGTAATAAAGTAATCAATGCTATCCCAGCCAGCATTGCAGCTATAGTGATGGCTATCAGTAGTACAGGCCAGTAGCTAGGGCATGGGAGACAGCGTGAACTACCAAGAGAGAGGCTGAGACTAGATTGGCAAGATCCACACAACAGAGATGACCGATGAAAGGCACACTGAGCATCAGCTCCATTTGGCTGGTTGAGGTCAACTGGTGGACTGATTGACAAGCAGTAGTCAAAAGGACAGTTGGGATAGACTAAATAACCAGTTACTTCTGTGTCATTGATGTAGGAAATCCAGACTCTGGATTGAGGTTGTTTAACAATGAATCCGGTGTGGCTGTCACAGTATTCCACATATTGATTTATATTACTGTGGCATTCACATGTGCAGTTTGTGCTATTCATTCCTGAAATTTGTAGCCCAATTGGACAGCTGCAAGGGAGAAACTGTATTTCTATAGTTGTCGTAGAGAGATCAGCATCCCTGCATGGACCATCTAAAGCGTAAAGGGTAAGGTTTTCAGAGCTATGGGGAGACAAAACATTGAATGTCAAATTCGTACACTTGGCAGGTATATTCCTAGCTAGTTGGCCTTCAGCTAGACCACTCTCAGTGAAGTGGAGGGAGGTTTGGATGGTTGCATTAACTGGTTGGCCAACCTGATCAACAGCGACAACTGAGAGTGTGAATGTTTGTCCCTTTTTAATTGCAATGTTGCTTTGGTTGGGATCAATACTTGTACAGAGATACACCTGAACTGGTAGAGATGACACTACAGTCCTTTCACCATTTGATACATTCATAAAATAAGATATTCCATTGTCTTCGTATTCACTATACTTATTGTAAACTTCTGCAAACTGACTCACAGCACATCTGTCTAGAAGGCCTCCATAGAGTGTGGAACCTGAAATGTTAGCATGATTCTGTGAGAAATACATGGACTGAATCTTGGGCTCCGCGGGTACTTCACTATAAATAGCAAGCACTTGAAAGAAGCATTCTGTTCTGGGATTACTAGCACACATACCAGAGTAGGTATTGTCGTCCATGAACACAGCACCACCGTAGTCTGCATTGTTGCCTGTGAAAATTGCAACAGCTCCAGCGGTATCACTATCAACATACGGTATAATTGGAATATTCTTTAGGATATAAAGTCTTGCATTAGCTTCTAGTGATAGTCCGCCTCCCAGCTCTGCTGTATTTCGTGTGAAATTTATCTTTGCCCCAGTATAGAATAACAAACGATATGTCAAATGTGTATCGTCCACAAAGCCAGATGAAGTTGCCCTGATAGTTGAACTAATGGCATGGAGTCCTCCCCCTTTGTGCGTGGCTGTATTATTGATGAGAAGTAAGATGTTCTCCTGGCAGTGTAGTTCACTAGTTGAGAGGTAGATACCTCCCCCATTTCCAGTGGCTGTGTTATTTGCTATAGTGACGCCACCATTCACATAGATTTTGCTCTCGGTAGCATGCACTGCTCCACCATTTTCAGCATGATTATGTTCAATAATATAGTTACTGCTATCGTATCTTCTATATGATTCAAAAAATACATTGCTTTGAAGTAGAGTTATTGCCCCTCCTTGTTGGAAGCCAACCAAGGAGGCAAATTGGGGTGGTCGGTTGTTCACAAATAGAGCATGATAGGAGAAAATGATAGTACTGTTGCGTACCACGAGTGATCCTGAGTTGTTCGAGATTGTAATGAAACTTCCTCTGAACTCTGAAAAAGATAAGTAAACTACAGCGTATCTCTCAGCTGAGTTGTTATCAATACAACAGAGTAGATGTTGTATAATGCTACGTGTCGCAAAAATAGCCGCTCCTCTGGTGGCACGATTATTACGAAATTCACTCACTTGCATTGTGATATTATTGCAGTTTAAGAAATACAGTGCTCCTCCGTAGACGGCTCCATTATTGAGAAAATTACTTCCTTGTATTGTAATGGAGTGGCTAGAGGGTAAAACATCCCCTACTCCAAAATTGATTTTTCCACCGGAAGAATAAAGTACTCCTCCTCTCCAAGCAGCACTATTGTCATGGAATACACTTTCTACTATTGTGATAGTATTAGTGTAAGAGTTCAGCACTCCTCCATTTACAGTGGCACTATTAAAATAAAATTCACTCCTTCTAATTGTGACAGTACTGCCTAAGTCGCAATTCAGTACTCCTCCATGCATGGCAGAGCTATTATAAAATACACTTCCTTCTACTGTAATAGTGCCACCTACAAAACTCAGTGCTCCTCCTGCCGTAGCTGTGTTGTTATAAAATTCACTTTCTCTTATAGCAACATCGCTATAGAAGGAATACAGCACTCCTCCAACACTATTGGCAGTATTAGTATTAAATTCACTTGTTTCTATTGTGATTGTGCTACTATACGAGCGCAGCACTCCTCCTGTGGAGGCACTGTTGCTATGAAATTCACTTGCTTCAATTGTGATGGTGCTTCTATCGGAATACAGTACTCCTCCATGCTCAATAGCAGTATTTCTGATAAATACATTATCACTCATGTTTATGATGCTATTTGACAGTGCACATATGACTCCACCGATCTCTGCTCGATTGTTTTCAAACTTGCTTTGGCTGATATCAATTATACTTTTGCTGGAAATAATCACGCCACCAATGAATCTTCTCTCTCGTTCAAGAATATCTGATAAATCAAATACTGTGAGATATTGATGTGATCCTTTTCGATTGTATAGAAAAGAACAGTTGACAATCTGTGCTGCTACTGCAGTCAAATCTAGTGCTGTTCCACTGTTCTCCTGCCCTTTGAATATCGCATCCTCGACCACAAGTTCATCCACATTTTCCATTCTATTGCCACCACAGCCAATGAACTCCAGATTAGAGATCAAGATGTACTGTAATCGATTGAATTGGATATTAGAGTTGCTTGTGCATCTGATTTGTGTTATCGTAGCACTGACCCAGTTGGAGTTTTCTGACTTCATTACAAACTTTTCCATATCTGATAACGTCAGATTGACATTGGTGAGGTGGTGTGTTCCAGGGAGGAAGACCAGTGTGGTGTTGGAGTGGAGATAATGGCTCGAATTAGCAGCAAACTGGGAGAGGGTTGGACATGGCTGCACAGTGCAAAGGTCAGTTGAATTGGTTGCGCGGATGTAGTAGACCTCACTGGCTGCTAGCGTTTGGTTCAGAGAGCAGAGAACGAGCGAAAGAATGAAGAGACCAAGGAGCCTCATGCCGCCTTTCTAGTGACAGCGATTCAATACCTTTGGAGTGTCACTATTCTTACTGGCGATGCACAAAAATGCGGCAAGGGCATCTCTCAATTTGTACACACAGCGCATGCGCACGGGACGTATGAGGCACTATGAACTGCATGCGGTTAACGGTTTCCATGCAGGCTCAGTAATCGTTTTAATATGTGACCACACATACAGCTGCATAGAACAACTGATCTGGTGCTCGGATACAATTTTATTACAAGTGGAAAATTACAATGACATCTGAGAGATGGCAGATTCCATGCAGAAATAGCCCTTTCTTCATGATCAGGCAGATAGTGCCTATATATACAGCCTCGACCTCATATATTGCAAGGTATAATATATTATGAAGTTATGATGACAGTAGCATCTCTAGCTATACAAATAGAGTTTTTTTGGATTTGCAGGATGCACAAATGATCATCAAAGGTGCACATATTAAATAATAATTATATTGGTATACCTATTGTTCATCTACAGGACTAGAGGGTTACTAAGTAGTAGCCTCATCGACGTCCCAGAACACTTGCATCTTTTATCGATATTTGCAGGAAAATGTGTGCATAAGCTTAATGTTGAAAAGTGGGAGGACGAGACTATGGATAGGTAACTAAATTAATTTTTAAGACTTAGTGTCACTGTATGTTATATGTCCATGCAACCTGAGAAGTGCACACCAGCTGTCATGGCTTGCAGTTCACAGTCATCTTCTTGTAGATAACTTACTTAGTGGACATGATTACTTATTAAACTTCTGAGAAAGTGTTATAATACTTAATGGTGTGCAGAACCTTGAGGCTTGAGATACCCAGAAACACCACTACAAGTCTGGATCCTATAAATGTAATAACCATCATGTCCCTTTTGAATCTGAGCAAATGTAATAATATTATTTAATGCTATATACCTCCATTACCTTAATACTCATTTCATACATACATTATCTAGTGAAGAGGCACAGCACGACATTGTACAGTAACAATAACTAATTGTACCAGCAAAATCACCAGCAACATTGCCTTTTCGTAATAATTATAGAATATCTTTTATCCAACCACATCATTTCCGTAAGTTTATACAACATTATTATTGTAGAGAGTGTGTGGCGCTTTGACTATGTTCTTGAAGCTAACGCTTCACCTGTTCTAACAGGATCTACGTCGCCATGGTTACCCAGGGATGGAACAGCAGCTGTGTGAGAGGGTGAGGGTAAGGTTGGGGAGTGATCGGGACTCTTCACCAGCTGAATGTGAATGGCTGAACTGGGCCTTGTCTGTGTGCGATATTCCATGTCCTGCAGTGAGTTAGAGAGCATCTTCTATATATTGTCACAGTGAAGCCCATGCAGAATTTTCTTCTTCTTAAGAGTAAATATCACACTACAATAAACTCTTACTCTTATGTCATGGCCGGCCTGAAATATCCCCACCCCAGTTTAGTTTGGAGATAAAAAAATGGTTATGTATGACAAAATTAGCCTTGTCCCCAGGCCCATTCACAGCTTTTCTGATAATTATTGTAATGACTCGGCACTACCGTAATGTCCTGGGTAAGCACCCATGGGCACATGTACGTAGCGATTTTGGCACGCATGGGTGCTTACCCAGGACATAATTTGTATAGAAGTTGCTACATTGACCCCTTGAAATGAGGTACATGGGCGCTTACATGGGACACTATGGCATTTACATTTACATGCATTCCTTGTGATACTACCAGCTTACATCTGTGAGAGGTTCTAGCTATAGGTCATCTGTGAGCTCGACAGTGGAGGTGGTGGCCGAGAGTTGAAGAGAGTAAGAGCTGGTTTCTTGAAGCTGCAATGCAAGATTGATGGCCCTGTGAATAGCCGCACCAAGACCATGGATGGTCAGCTCATCTAGGCTAGGGAGAGAGGGAAGGGGAGGGAGGGATGGAGGAGAGGGGGAGAGAGAGGGTGTGAGAGAGGGAGGGAGGAAAGAGAGAGAGAGAGAGAGAGAGAGAGAGAGAGAGAGAGAGAGAGAGTGTGTGTGTGTGTGTGTGTGAGAGAGAGAGGGAGGGAGGAAGAGAGAGAGAGAGAGAGAGAGAGAGAGAGAGAGAGAGAGAGAGAGAGAGAGAGAGAGAGAGAGAGAGAGAGAGAGAGAGAGAGAGAGAGAGAGAGAGAGAGAGAGAGAGAGAGAGAGAGAGAGAGAGAAAAAGAGAGAGTGATAATCCTACACATAGTACCGGTCAGTAATTACATTATGACATAATATACCCAGTCTTGAATGATACAGCTGACCTACGTATTAACTTACCCCTAGCTGATCCAATAGTTTGTGACATCTTGCCAGCTGCTGGCCAAACTGGGAGTGCTTGTTGACGTAGATGTCATTAGGACGACTGGAGAGCTTCTTCGGGGGACGTTTGTGAAGGCTGTCTGCACATAAGACATAGTAATATTACAGATCATAAGGAGATAGAAATCAGCCACAAAAGTGAGGTGGATATGCATGTACTACGTGCATGTCTATTATAGAAGCTGAACCTCATGTAGAATATCATATTTTATACTATTTTCAGCCCTGAATCCTAAATTAGTAAACTTACAAGATGCCCTCTTAGTACCAGCCTGCTTAGCAGCAGCTACCACACCTGAAGAACTCTCACTTTACATGTGGTGCGCTTTTAATAGAAGCACCATACCCACGCCCTCAAAAATTCAAAAAGCACATACCCGCGTGCTCAACTGTAGCACATGTTCACCCTGTTGGAAGAAGAAGAACAAACATCCATCAGCCTACAACCAAAACAAACAAACCAGACCTTCCTTGAAGTCAAGCAAAAAAACTTGAAAGCATCGCTAGCTAATCATACTGGCGAAGGCAAGCCACCACAAAACCTTCATGGAGACTTGCCTCCACGCCAAAACACCACCAAGAACCATGTGTCTGTGGGTAGAACCACATATATACCACTCAACCAAAGAAACTGAGAGAGAATGGAGGGACACGCTGGTAACAGCATCCCTGAAGTTACTCAGAACACTAATAAAACACTATTCAAAAATTATCAATGAAGAGAAGCAGAAACTGTAGTCCACCCTAAATGAAGTCACCATATACTTAAAAAATATCAAAGATAAATCATCCAGAGATACTGAAACACAAAATTGGAAGGAACTAAAAAACAGTGCCGAGAGTGAAGCTAAAACAATCAGTGAAAACCTAAGGGAACAGAGAAACAAAAAATTGACACAAAAAAGAGAGAGAAAAAGGAAAAGAGAACACTCCGTCAAAGACTTAACCCCACAACCAAAGAAGTCTTTTGTCGAGGCTCTAAGGGGACTAATGAGTGAATATTATACAGACAGAAAACAAACACAACCAGCACAACCCGAACAACCAAAAAACGGAGACGGGCCCCGAGGAGGGGCAAGAGATTTTTCAAACAAAGGCAAAGGACCAGCCAACGGCCGAAACTATGTCAGGAAGACAGGACCGTGGCCTCCACAAAGACGTTAAAGAAAAGAAAGACATACAGAAAGAACAGACACAAACTTAAACTTAATCATAATTTATGCATGTCTAATCCACTTCTTTCTGTATATTATAATGAAATTTCCTGCAATGAATTTAAAAATAAATGTGATATTAATCAAGAGCTTGTAGCTAATATTATCTAAACAAACACTAACACAGGCACAAAAAGATGTGCTAAAGAAGGGACTATATCATTTATACCTAAGCCAAAAAAACTTAACATCCACCAACTCCATAATGACCTAAGGCTGTTTATGCATAGGATGAAATGTAAATTTGAATTCTACCACAAACCACAACAAACCAAAAATAGAGATCCATTTGAGATAAGAAAACCACACTCCTTTAATCCAGAGAGATTAACTGACAATGGAACATTAGACACTTTCCTACATAGAGTAAGGTTAGAAATCATGAACGAACATAAACACAAACAAAATAAAACCGAGCGACAAGCACTAAACCAACTCGTAAACAACCCAATGCTAGTAATAAACAAAGCAGACAAAGGGTCTACAATTGTAGTCCAAGATAGGAGCGAATACATAGCAGAAGCAATGAAACATCTTAACGACCAAACCACATATAAACCACTAAAAGAAAATATTACACACAAACTAAAAGATCTAATAAACAATAAACTAGAACTGTTACTTAAAAACGGCTTCCTCCGAAAGCCATGGCATCAGTTTTGCAAACCACCTGTCAAACACAGAACCTCAAAACTATACTTCCTAAAGAAAATCCACAAAAATCCAATGGGAATCCGGCCCATAGTCTCAAGCTGTGACAGTATAACAGAAAGAATATCACAATTTGTTGACAAATGGCTACAACCATATGTGAAAAATCTACCCTCATAATTATGTCAAAGATACAACAGAATTTATTAACCACATCGAAGCCACCAAGCTACCCACATTAACCGAATTCACTCCACAATCAAATTCACTTATGAAATCAGCGACACTGAACTAACATTTCTAGATGTCACTTTATATAAAGGAGAGAGATTTAAATCCGCAAACATTCTAGACCTCAAAACCCACATCAAAGCAACCAATAAACAACTGTATGTACACTCCACATCCTATCACCCACCTGCAACCATCAAAGCAATAGCCAAAGGCGAAACAAAGAGATACCTAAGAACCAGCTCAAACGAAACTAACTTCAACTCGATGACTCTCAAATTAATACATAAACTCAAACAGAGAGGATATAAACCAAACCAAGTTATTAGACATATCAAGGATATTCCATTTAACGAGAGAAAAGAAGCTCTAAAAAGGAAAGTCAAAATCAAACAACCTGACAAACTCATATTTGCTACACAATACTCTGATGATATAAACAGAATCAAAAGAATTTTCAAGAAACACTGGAAATTAATAAAAAATAACACACTGCTGAACCAGATTTTCCCAGCACCCCCTGTAATAGCATATAAAGCTAACCCTTCTCTAAAGTTAGAGCTAGACTAAAACCACTCGACCAAACAAACCCAAACCTCACACACAACACAAACGGTATGCAGGACGAAAACCAACAAATAATTGAACCAAATTACCCCTTCAACTTATTCAAACATACCTCCCAAAATTATAGAAACCCCGTCAAAAGATGTAATAACAAATGCAATAACTGTACGAAAATGGAAACTAAATCCTTTGCCTACAGCACAACAAAAGCAACCAAAACCCCAATAACCCCACCCAAACCAAACCAATACTACAACTGCATGTCCAGAAACATAGTATACCTGATCACATGCAAATACAAAAAACTGTGGTGCACAATATGTAGGATATTCAATGAGACAACTCCGAGAGAGATTCATTGAACACGAAATGACTTACGAAAGCCCAGTAGGCAGACACTGCTTGGCACGTGACCACTTCAACAAGCTCACTGTCCAGATACTCACTCAGGCACCAACCAACGAAACCAATCCAGAACTATGGTTAAAACAACAAGAATATTATTGGATTTGTAAACTAGGCACCTCAACCCAAAAGGACTCAACAAACTTATCTACGATCCAACTATACGTACATATAAATAATTTATTAATAATTATTATGATCCATTCCCTCACCTAAAGCATCCAGAAGCTTCAGACGCACCAGTGATCCCCACCCACCACTGATTCTCAAATATAATTTTTTTTGTGTTTGAGATTTTTCTTTTGTTATACATTTTTCTTTTTGTTTTTACCAATATCCCTTACAGGAATCAGTGTACAGCATACCCACACATTGAATCATTACCACACCTTAACACCTTATTAACCCTCGGTGCATGCGCGAGGGTTACGGTAGTTGGTTTGTCTGTCTGTTACCACGCTAGCTGCTACATACCTCGTTTGTGAGTCCAATTTGCTGTGTTGCAAGGTTCCTTATGGCGTTCCCAATTCATGATTTGTGTGGATTTCTCCGAAAACGCTTTGTTCGCCAGTTTTGGCGTCACTTGCCAATTCTAAGCTTCTTGACTTTGAGCTAGCGATAGCACTGATTTAACGTATAAATAGGTTGCGCGCTATATACGGTACGTACGTCTAAAACCCTCAGCGCATGCGCGGTTGCATCAATCCCGCCGCTCAGTCAACCAGCGAGCTTTTGATGATCGTGGCTTCTTTTCAATTCTAAGGTTTAGCTGCCTGTATTCTTGTGGTAGCTAGCCTTTGACTCTCTGGCTTGTATGCATGCATGGAATTAAAGTGCTTGAAACCAAGTGAGTTGACTTAATATTGGACATGCAATATTGCTCAGTGTACTTCAGTCTTGCATTTGTGCCAAGGCTTTGCATCATAGTCCTTCAAGTTAAGATGTAGCTAGCTAAGTCACCAAGAATTGGAGGTTAGGCTACAGTGAGGAAGATTGAGTTGATGTCAACACCACAGTGTGGAGTTCGATACCGTAATACGCTATAGGGTTGTTGATGCTATGAGCTGTTGAACCGTCTTGAATAACACTACTGTGCAAGTATCTACTGTGCAAGTATCTACTGTGCAAGTATCTACTGTGCAAGTATCTACTGTGCAAGTATCTACTGTGCAAGTATAACATTAGCCTCATCCCTGTCTCGCCCTGGCCCCAGCCCTTTATAATTAGCTACCCCCTTTTCTGCACGCAACTGTTGAAGCATGTAGCTAATGCCATGCAGCGCGCCGAGGGTTTTGTGCTCGAGAGAGCTCTAGTTATTATAGGAGATCAAGATCATACCTTATACAATAGCTTTTGCCGCTGTATGTAAAATTAGGTTCAATAATAATAATATTAATTATTATCATGTGTGACAACTTTCATAATACCTTAGTGTCACTAAAGTTAACTGCACTTTAATTTAGCGATTTTCAGGAGAGAGGATTTAGCTACACTTTAATTTAGCGATTTTGCATGTACCACAATACAATGTCATGAATAATACATCTCGAAAAATATTTGGCCTCATCTTAATTTAGCGAATTGGGTAAAGGTCGCCAAATTCGCTAAATTAAGGTGTAATTAACTTTAGTGACACTAAGGTAAGTTATAATATACTGTATAATATGTATACACTGTAGCCTTGTCCCCGGCCGGGCCTGGGGACTGCACTGATTTTGTCACACACACACACACACCTGTACCGTGCATAATGTACCCAGTGGATGATGATATGATTGCAGGCAGCATAATTAAGACATACAATGCATAATTAGCTTCAGTGGCGTCTCTAGGCAGTTGTTTAACTGTATGGCCTGGAATGGCTCATGGCATGCAGATCTAGCGGTAACAACTAGACATATGCATGATATTATAATAATAATATTTTTTATTATTAGCAAAAGAAACATAACAGTGCAACAAGAATTGGCTAAAGTGTATAGATCAATGGCTATAGCCAGTTACAGTTTCATAAACTCAAATGTGTAGCTACAGTAGTTACAAAATTAATCATTATCTTGTTTTTTTTTTGTGGGTTTTATAAACTCAGTTTAGGTCTCATAATTATATGCATGATATTATAGTAATCTTATTAGCAAAAGAAACATAACAGTGCAACAAGAATTGGCTAAAGTGTATAGATCAATGGCTATAGCTAGTTACAGTTCATAAACTCAAATGTATAGCTCTAATAGTTACAAAGTCATTATCTTGTTTTTTTTTTGCGGGTTTTATACACTCAGCTTAGACCTCAGTCTCCTCCGGATCCACTGAAACGTTCTGCTCATTGCTTTCCTTTTGTGGTTCTAGTATTGCCAGTTGGGGTTGGTGCACCTCTACAACAGAAACAGTGGGACTCACGGGTGCTACTTTGAGCGGCACATTGTAATCATTAGTGTTAATAGGGTGATCAATTATGTCCAGTAGTTCGTAGAATCGGTGAATGTCATCATCAGGCGGTGGGCTCCAGTGACATTTAGGTTGTGGTTTTCGATTACCGTTACGGCGAAATAATTTGTTGATCGTTCCTTTAGGGTTCATCTTCATCACCTTTGAGAAGACTGAGGTGTACGTGTAGACATGGTAGAGGATGATAAACAGCAGGGCGATGAATGTGATGACGACCGATATCCAGGCAGCTGCTCTCTGGTTGCAAGATTTATCAAGACAATACCAGGTGAATATTGTGAAAGATAGGATATTCATATGGAAAAATGTCTCAAGTACATCCACTGGCCATTTTCTGTACAGTCTGCTGCCAAAGAATAATCTAAGAGCAAAAATGCAACACACTGTAAAAGTGATAGCTGTAAGAGCAACTGTAGGATTATTAGAAACATTGGTAGTGGCTACAAGATACAAGATGATTCGAACAATCAACAGCAGTCCAGTCCAGTAGCGATGCTTGGGGGTATAAGGTGCATGGTAAGTCTCGATGAAAGTCTGTATTTTAGGATTCCTCGACCACCTGAAAATTCTCCACCTTGGAAGGTAGAGGAGCCACTGCCAGGAGAAGAGAAGAGCAGTGTAGAATAGACCAACCAGGAGAATGAGAACAGCTGCAATTAGTAGAGGAATATGCTTTCCAGAGAGATAACTGACAGTTGCATCAGGAAGCCACAGCATTTCACTAGAGCCATCAGGATACTCAAGAATGGCAACTGATAGAGACTTAAAGCAGAATCCAAGAAGATTAGCATAGGAAAGCAAAATTAGGGTAGCCAGAGTTGCCACTGGATCCTTCTTTCCGATGAGGTTTGAAAACCGAGAAGAGTAGGAGCTGACAACAATAACCAAGACCACGAGAAGAATGACATAGGTAGGGAAAGCTAACAGTAGCCATGTTTTCATGTATGCGTCCATTTCTGGAGATAAACAGGTGTCAATTCCTAATTCCAAGTTTAACCACGATATGAATGTAGTGATAAAGTTTGTTTCTTGAAATGGGAGCAGAATATTTTTGTTTGCATACACAATATTGGCATAAAATATCAGTCCGTTTAGAGTTCCAACTGCAACGGTCATATTGAGTACAAGTAATAAGGTAATCAATGCTATCCCAGCCAGCATTGCAGCTATAGTGATGGCTATGAGTAGTGCAGGCCAGTAGCTAGGGCATGAGAGACAGCGTGAACTACCAAGAGAGAGGCTGAGACCAGGTAGGCAAGATCCACACAACAGAGATGATCGATCAAAGGCACACTGAGCATCAGCTCCGTTTGGCTGGTTGAGATCAACTGGTGGACTGGTTGACAAGCAGTAGTCAAAAGGACAATTGGGATAGATTAAATAACCAGGTAGGTCTGTATCATTGATGTAGGAAATCCAGACACTGGATTGAGGTTGTTTGACAATGAATCCGGTGTGGCTGTCACAGTATTCCACATATTGATTTATATTACTGTGGCATTCACATGTGCAGTTTGTGCTATTCATTCCTGAAACTTGTAACCCAATTGGACAGCTGCAAGGAAGAAACTGTATTTCTATAGTTGTCGTAGAGAGATCAGCATCCCTGCATGGACCATCTAAAGCGTAAAGGGTAAGGTTTTCAGAGCTATGGGGAGACAAAACATTGAATGTCAAATTCGTACACTCGGCAGGTATATTCCTAGCCAGCTGTCCTTCAGCTAGACCACTCTCAGTGAAGTAGAGGGAGGTTTGGATGGTTGCATTAACTGGTTGGCCAACCTGATCAACAGCAACAACTGAGAGTATGAATGTTTGTCCCTTTTTAACTGCAACGTTGCTTTGGTTGGGGTCAACACTGGTACAAAGATAAACCTGAACTGGTAGAGATGATACTGCAGTCCTTTCCCCACTTGAAACATCCACAAAATAAGATATTCCATTGCCTTCATATTCACTAGGCTTATTGTGAACTTCTGCAAACTGACTTACAGCACATCTGTCTAGAAGGCCTCCATAGAGAGTGGAGCCTGAAATGTTAGCAAAATTCTGTGAGAAATACATGGACTGAATCTTGAGCTTCGTGGATTCTACACTGTGAATAGCAAGTACTTGAAAGAAGCATTCTGCTTTGGGGTTGCTAGCACACATACCAGAGTAGGTATTGTCGTCCATGAACACAGCACCACCATAGTCTGCATTATTGCCCATGAAAATTGTAACATCTCCAACGGTATCATTATCAACAAATGGTATAATTGGAATATTCTTCAGGATATAAAGTCTTGCATTAGCTTCTAGTGACAGTCCGCCTCCCAGCTCTGCTGTATTTTGTGTGAAGTTTATCCTTGCTCCAGTGTAGAGTGACAAACGATTTGTAAAATATATAGTGTCCAAAATGCCAGACGAAGTTGCCCTGATAGTTGAACTAATGGCATGGAGTCCTCCCCCTTTGTGCGTGGCTGTATTATTGATGAGAAGTAAGATGTTCTCCTGGCAGTGTAGTTCACTGGTTGAGAGGTAGAAACCTCCTCCATTTCTGCTGGCCATGTTATTTGCTATAGTGACATCACCATTCATATAGATTTTGCTCTCAGTAGCATGCACTGCTCCACCGTTTTCAGCATGATTATGTTCAATAACATATTTACTATTACTGAACATTCCATCTGATTCAAAAAATACATTGCTTTGAAGTAGAGTTATTGCCCCTCCTTCTTGGAAGCCACCCAAGGAGGCAGATTGTGGTGGTCGGTTGTTAAAAAATTGAGCATAGTAGGTGAAAATGATAGTGCTATTACGTGCCACTAGTGATCCTGAGTTGCTCGAGATTGTAATGGAGCCTCCTCTGAACTCCGAAAAAGATAAGAAAACTACAGCATATCTCTCAGCTGAGTTTTTATCAATAAGACAGCGTTGATGTCGTATAGTGCTATATGTTGCGAAAATAACGGCTCCTATTGTGGCATGGTTATTACAAAATAAACTTGCTTCAATTGTAATAGAGTGGCTAGAGGATAAAACTCGCCCCACTCCAAGATTGAATTCATCGCCGCGAGAATAAAGTACTCCTCCTCTCCAGGCAGCACTGTTATGGAATTCACTTTCTACTATTGTGATAGTGTCGGTGGATGAATCAAGCACTCCTCCATTAACAGTGGCACTATTAAAATAAAATACACTCCTTCCAATTGCGACTCGGCCCGAGTCGCAATTCAATACTCCTCCATGCATGGCAGAGTTATTATAAAATACACTTTCTTCTACTATGATAGTGCCACCTACAAAGCTCAGTGCTCCTCCTACCGTGGCTGTATTGTTATAAAATTCACTTTCTCTTATAGCAACATTGCTATAGAAGGAATACAGCACTCCTCCAACACTATTGGCACTATTAGTATGAAATTCACTTGTTTCTATTGTGATTGTGGTACTATACGAGCGCAGCACTCCTCCTGTGGAGGCACTGTTGCTATGAAATTCACTTGCTTTAATTGTGATGGTGCTGCTGTCGGAATACAGTGCTCCTCCATGCTCAATAGCAGTATTTCCGATAAATACATTATCACACATGTTTATGATGCTGTTTGACAGTGCACATATGGCTCCACCAATCTCTGCTCGATTGTCTTCAAACTTGCTTTGGTTGATATCAATTTTACTTTTGTAGGAAACAATCGCGCCACCAGTCAATCCTCTCTCATGTTTAATAACATCTACTAAAGCAAGTGCAAAATATTGATGTGATCCTTTTCGATTGGATAGAAAGGTACAGTTGACAATCTGTGCTGCTACTGCAGTCAAATCCAGTGCTGTTCCACTGTTCTCTTGCCCTTTGAATATTGCATCCTCGACCACAAGTTCATCCACATTTTCTATTCTATTGCCACCACAGCCAATGAACTCCAGATTAGAGATCAAAGTGTACTGTAATCGACTGAATTGGATATTCGAGTTGCTTGTGCATCTGATTTGTGTTATCATAGCACTGTCCCAGTTGGAGTTTTCTGACTTCATTACAAAGCTTTCCATATCTGATAACGTTAGGTTGACATTGGTGAGGTGGTGTGTTCCAGGGAGGAAGACCAGTGTGGTGTTGGAGTGGAGATAATGGCTCAAGTTAGCAGCAAACTGGGAGAGGGTTAGACATGGCTGCACAGTGCAAAGGTCAGTTGAATTGGTTGCGATGTAGTAGACCTCACTGGCTGCTAGCCCTCGGGTCAGAGAGCAGAGGACGAGCGAAAGAGTGAAAAGACCAAGAAGTCTCATGCCGCCTTTCTAATGACAGCGATTCAATACCTTTGGAGTACAACTAGCGATGCACAAAAAGTGCAAGGGCATGCTCAACGAGGCAAATTTACACACACCGCGCATGCGCACGGGACGTATCTATTCATAGATCCTGTGGTTAATGGTTTCTCTCAGAAGTTACACTGTAACATCAGAAATTGTGTTCATTCAGCTGCAGTGTAGGACATTACACGCCAGCTGTTGTGGCTTACAATTCCGGTCATCTGTATACTAACTTACTTATAATATTATTATAGTGGACTTATATACCCAGAAACTCCACCACGTTGAAGTCTGGGTCCTGTTAATCTAATATAACACAATGTCCCTTTTATTTCGAATTTGAACAAAATTTAAGTTTCCAGTAATGGTAGGCATGTCAGAATCACAAAAAATTGCCTATAAAAAACCTGCACACATTTAAATATTATGAAGTTTCAGGGATCATAACTACTCACTACAATGTGCTACAAACACCAAACTTGCACCACAGGCTTCAGCAAAGATAGCACTACACTGCAGTATCCAAAGTGTTGGGTTGTAACCACTTCCGGTATTGCAGGGCTTCAGGAAAACTCCATAAAATACCACATACCCAACTACTGTGGCACACAAATATTGCTAATGGATGACTTCAATTTGCTCCATGCTGCTCACTGCTCCAGGGCATTTTATGCTTCTAGGGGTAATTCAAGGTGCTGATTTCAAATTTTTCAGTAGTTTCAACCATTTTTGAAGTGTTCGGTCGAAAAGAGCTCAATCAGCATTTTACTTTGTGTAAAATAGCATGTGTACACATGAGAAAATGCGTTGAAAATACGAAAAATGAAATTTTTGGCTCAAACTACCCCTAGCTAGACTATTTCTGCCAAAAAATATGCTACATAGAAAGTGCACGCACTTTAAACTCTTTGTTGCTTCTAAGGAACTCGGGGCTTCTCTTACACTTTAAGAATAGATTCCACTTCAGAAAACAATATTAATATGTGCATAATGTGCATGTACATGTGTGAACATGTGTGTGTACCACTGTGAGAGTTTATGTATATGTTTGAGTGAACATCTTAACTAGAAATTTCAAAAAATCATGCATAAAGTCAGCTTCTGGAATTCTGAGGCAGTGAAGTATTAGCTACAATAGCAGTCGAACAGGTATGCACACCAACTTTTTTTTGTTCATTAATGCATGTTGAATTCATCAATATAATAAGCAGAGAGGTACTTACATGCTATATTTCAAGTTTGGAGTCAATCAGTAGTGTAGTTTTTGAGTTATAGGCCTCTAAAGCAATCAACATGTTACGTGCCATTCCCCTATTGGAATAGTACACACAAGCCTGGCAGAAAAATTGTGATGTTTAAAACAGCCATATCTCCGCAACCACTCAATGAAATTTTACAGAACAAAGACTAAATTGTATCTTGAAGCCTCCTTTATTATTATGTGTAGCAAAGAAAGTGTAAGGGGTAATCTAAAATTTTGATGTAATATGCCTAGGGATGCATATGCATATTAATACCTTATCCCTACAATGCCTAGCCCAGTTTTAGAATACGTAAGTGCAGCAGTATTATAGCAATACTGGTATTGGCCTCGGACCAGCCTGGGTTCGAGGCTATAATATCAGCAGAAGTCAGAAGCAACATTTCCCATCATGTAATAGCTCGAGTAGCTTTCATATCCATCCATCTCAGGTACGGTAATGGAGGCAATACTATGAACCTTGCTCGACAAAATTTAATACACTAAGTTGATGACATAAGAACAATGATTATTATAATATTATATACTAAGCTTGCCAATTAACTTATCTACTATACCTACAGCACAATGTCAAAATAATGTTATACTAGCTTTGACTGTGTTCTTGAAGCTAATGCTTCACCTGTTCTAGTTGGATCTACGTCGCCATGGTTACCCAGGGATGGAACAGCAGCTGCTGTGTGAGAGGGTGAGGGTAAGGTTGGGGAGTGATCGGGACTCTTCACCAGCTGGATGTGAATGGCTGAACTGGGCCTTGTCTGCATGCGACATTCCATGTCCTGCAGTGAGTTAGAGAGCATCTTCTATATAACTGAAATTATTGTCACAGTGAAACCCATGCAGAACTTTCTTCTTCTTAGAGTAAATATCACACTACAATAAACTCTTACTCTTATGTCATGGCCGGCCTGAAATATCCCCACCCCAGTTTAGTTTGGAGATAAAAAAATGGTTGTGTGTGACAAAATTAGCCTTGTCCCCAGGCCCATTCACAGCTTTTTCTGACAATAATTATTTTAATGACTCGGCACTACCGTAGTGTCCTGGGTAAGCGCTCATGGGCGCTTAAATATACATTGCGATTTTGGCCGCACTTACCCTTACCCGGGACATAATTTCCATACATTTGTATAGAAGCTGCTACATTGACCCCTTGAAATGAGGTACATGGGCGCTTGCCCGGGACACTACATGTATGGCATTTACATTTACATGCATTCCTTGTGACACTACCAGCTTACATCTGTGAGAGGTTCTAGGTCATCTGTAAGCTCGACAGTGGAGGTGGTGGCTGAGAGTTGAAGAGAGTAAGAGCTGGTTTCTTGAAGCTGCAATGCAAGATTGATGGCCCTGTGAATAGCCGCACCAAGACCATGGATAGTCAGCTCATCAAGGCTAGGGAGAGAGGGAAGGGGAGGGAGGGATGGAGGAGAGGGGGAAAGAGAGAGGGTGTGAGAGAGGGAGGGAGGAAGAGAGAGAGAGTGAGTGAGAGAGAGAATGATACAGCTGATCTACGTATTAACTTACCCCTGATCCAATAGTTTGTGACATCTTGCCAGCTGCTGGCCAAACTGGGAGTGCTTGTTGACGTAGATGTCGTTAGGACGACTGGAGAGCTTCTTCGGGGGACGTTTGTGAAGGCTGTCTGCATATAAGACATAGTAATATTACAGATCATAAGGAGATAGAAATTAGCCACAAAAGTGAGGTGGATGTGCATGTACATGTACTACGTGCATGTCTACATGCTGAACCTCGTGTAGAATTTCATATTTTATACGATTTCCAGCCCTGAATCCTAAATTAGTAAACTTACAAGATGCCCTCTTAGTACTAGTCTGTTTAGCAGCAGCTACCACACCTGAAGAACTCTCAGCCATGGACCACTTTATTGCAATGTGGTGCGCTCTTAATAGAAGCATCATACCCTCCGCGACCCGCCCTCGAAAATTTAAAACGCACATACCCGCGTGCTCAACTGTAGCACATGTTCACCCTAAGGCGCGATTAAGCGGGCTACTCAACTCTACTCTACTGAGGGATCATTGAGGCTAGCTGGCACTACAGATCAGTCGGAAGCAATGAATCAAGATCTAACAACAGCACAGATAGAGAAAGTCAACCAGGACTTGACAGCAGCAACAAGAAGTGATGCCACACTACTAACCCTGGAGCAGGTGGACCAACCAACAGGGACATGTTTCTTGTGTCTTGACCAAGAGCTGCTCCAGTGCTTCCACGTGTTTTGTAGAAGCTGCTGCAACCAGCTGCTGGTGCATAGGGATCCGGAGAGCCAAGAAATGGTGCTACAGTGTACCACGTGTCGGAGTTGCGAACTATATCCACCTAGAGCTGCTAACCAGTCTGATCAGAATCACAAAAAATTGATAACTCTTGTGCAGTACGATAACGTCTCATGTGAACTGCTGTCCGTTGTCACCAAAAAGAAGACCACGTGCAGTGTGAGAAAGACTGGGCCTGGACTATGTCTTTACGAGATTTCCTACCAGCCCAGCACTCGCGGTGAGCACCAACTCATCATAAAAGTGGACGGCGAACAGATTACGGGTAGTCCTTTCACAGTTGTCGTACGGGCACCAGTAGAGACCCTTGGAAGGCCCATGATGGTGCTACGGTCGTTGCAAAGACCGTGGGGAGTTGTCGTGGGCCACGATGGAAGAATCATCGTCGCAGAGCACGACTCACACCGAATTTCTACTTGTTGCACATCCGGAAAGAAGGCGATATTTGGTGTGAGTAGAGATGGGAAAGAGGATGTGTCTTTTACAGGTCCTCGCGGGATAGCCGTGGATAAATTTGGAAATCTCTTCGTTGTGGACGGTAAGCTCTGCTGTGTACAGAAGTTCACGTCGAATGGACAGCTGATCGCAAAAATCGGTAAAAAGGGAAAGCAGAGTCTTGAGTTTTCATCACCCGTTGGAATAGGAATCCACCCTCACACCCAAAGAATCTACATTGCAGATAACTGTAACAACCGCATTCAGATCCTCACTCCAGATTTAGAGTTCTATAAGATGTTTGGGAGGAAGGGTAGTGGCGATGGCGAGATGGAATTCCCATGGGACATTGCTTTCGATAGTGTTGGAAGAGTCTTCGTGGCGGATAGCTGGAACAATCGTATCCAAGTGTTCACGGAGGAGGGAGGGTACGTGAGCCAGATTGGTAGATTTGGGACGATGAAGGGGGAGCTTGCCTGGCCTTCAAGTATTTGGATCGACGCAGAAGACGTGCTGTATATCACTGAGGCACAGAATCACCGTGTGTCTGTTTTTAACACTGATGGTGTGTTCCTGACGTCATTCGGTAGACAGGGCACAAACTGTGGCGAGTTTGTGGAGCCAACTGGTATCACTGTGGATCGGTACAGGGTCGTCTATGTAAGCGACTCTGGAAATAATCGCCTGCAGCTTTTCTAAACACTTTTTTCAACAAATCACTTGGCCTTTACCTATAATATTCTCCCTTTGTTTCTGGTTTACATTTCTAACCATCTAGATAGACCCAATATGATCTTAACAAACATGTTGCTTATATTATAATATGATCTCAATATCCAACATTATTCTTAACCCCATATTTATCATAATTATTATGCTACAGAATCACTATAGCTGTGCAACTCTATCATTCGTTAAAAATGTGGATGCTAAATTTTTGATTGAAATAATTGCAGATTTCAATGATGAGAAACTGGGTACAAAATTTCAAATTCATAGCATGCAGTATCAGCTTCGAGCTCAAAAGGTATAATATAATAATTATAGAGAGGAGGATGGGGTTGTATTAATTTTTTTTTCTTCCACTGCAAGTCAGATATGTGCGATTCCCGATTCCCCAGACCCTGTCTTGCAGCATGCATAGAAGGGGCTAGCTGGGCATGCGGTAATAGTCATAATATAATATACATAACATACAGTATACACATACTTTTTAACACACAAAGATTAAAACCAACAATGCAGAATGTTAATAGGGTCTATTATTAATTGGAACAAAGATCATCACTGCTATAGCCACTGCAAGGAGGACGATAATAGTCCAAAGAGCTACAGAGAGAGAGAGAGAGAGAGAGAGAGAGAGAATGATAACACATTAAACCTCTTTGTGTAGGCAGAACTTACTGCAGGTGCACTTGCATGAGTCCTTTCTTCTCACTTCCTCCACCCTCCTTGTCTCAATCTTGATTCGCTCGTCTGTTCTCGTGGTAACACCATGGATCTCATCTATCAACACTGCATGTGAGCATACAATGTAGGGCCATAAAACCTCAGGGTACGGTACGACTGTCCCACTGTGCGCATCATGACTTCACACCAAGCGGCTTGGCGACCCTGTACCACACGAACGTGCAAATTCCTCTAACGACCCCGTGCCATTCGAATACCATCACCTACAGTAACCTTGTTTGTTCCAACAATTGAAGGGACCTGGGGACAAGGCTACATAATAAATCATACCATTATGTTCCTGTATCTCGTCCTGCATGTCAAGCCCCATCTGCTGCTGTCTCCGAAGAGCCTTGGAGAGCTCATCCAAGCCCTTGTCCTGATCATCAATCATCGCCTGTTGATCGGCTCGAATCTGGTCCACGGTCATCCTCTGGGCAGCTCCCGGGCCAGCTCCGCCCCCTTCCCATGGATCAAGACCTGTGCTGTTGTATCTGTATAGGTGCAGTGTTAGTACATATTAAGCGAACCCATGACACTAAGCTGAATCACCACATACTATATATACATATAGCTATATAAGAGCCATGCCGTTTCTTTTCTTGTTAGATTGGAATTTTCTTAGCTCAGTAAATAAAGAGGCAGAAGGTTATATATAATTATACCATGCTTCATTTCTGGGGTAGAATAGCTCCCAAGCTACTGAAAAATTGTAACTTAATAGTTTTCAGGCAACTTTTAATATTGATTTTTTTCGTTTCAATAAAATAGTATCATAATACCATACGTACATGTACATGTACTACATCTTACCTAGTCTGAGACCAGCCCTTGCTAAAGGATTTCTGCAGCTGTTGATACCTACACACATAGCAGCACAGAAATCGGGATGAATTAAACACTATACGCTACCTACTGCATTTTACTATTGTTATATATACTCACTTTTCTGAGAGTTCATTTGCCATCGAGCTTCTCTGGTTAGACTCATATTCAGTACTGATACACAAATGATGACAGTCAAGGAAAGTACAACTATATAATACTGTAGTATCCATTCTTGAGGAGGGTGTGGAGAGGGTTAACTAAATGCTTCCATGCTCCCCCCTCCTCCAAATGTAATTATAATTTTTTGTTTGGAGTTCACTGAAAGAATACTACATGAAATTCTTGCTGGATTGAGCTCTAGAAGCACTTCAGTCCACAAGTGCACATGGAGTGAATTACAAAGACATTTTCACAATATTACATGTACATACTCACAAACAACATGGTATACCGTAGTTTTTCCTGGCATCATTGCTTGAATGCACAGCATACAGAGTATATATTACCAACTCCAAAATATGAGTAAAATTACTAGAATACGTGTACTGGTACAGTGTATTTTGTGTTTGATAGTTGCTTCCTGGGGGGGACAAGATTGACAATACTGCTTTCAGTTGCATAATGTGACTGGCGGTGGCTTTCTGCCAAATCCCCGACACTTTGTCACAATGATATTAGTGTTTCTGTCCCAGTGAAGCGAAGCCAAGTACCCACGTGCGATACTATGCAACGTAGACCTGTTATTGCTCACATGAAAAGAGAGCATAATTGCAGTGTATACCGCTGTTACGGTACAATGAAAGTTTATTGCTTTGATACTTTGGGATAGGGGTTAAATTTATAATAATATTATGGTACATGTACACTGAATATTAAATTTTATTGCCTTAATTAATTGGAATAGGGGGTTAAATTTAATATTCCTTGATGATGATATGGGATAGGGTCAAATTTAATATTCCTTGATCGTCTTAACTAACTACTCCTACCTGTGAAAGTACACAACTCTGTGATTTACACTATCACAAGGATTACAGTATTAAATTGGATACAGGACAAATCCCTTTGGAGGATGGTGAATGGATAACTGGAGGCTCTGTAGCTTCTGCTGGTACTCGGTAAGCAGCTTCTTGATGGAGGCGCCTTGCTGCAGTAGGGGAAAAATTATTAAATTATTACTGCAACGTACATAATAGAAAACTTTCACAGCGGTACTTTATAGCATATGGTATAGTATTCCTACCTACCACAGAAAAAAATTGTCCACAGTCAGATAATAAACCAGGAGCAAAATAATAACATTACAGTAGTGTCCCGGGCAAGTGCCCACTCCTGGGTAAGCGCCCATGTACCTCATTTCGAGGGGTCTATGTAGCAGCTTCTATACAAACGTATGAAAGTTATATCCCAGGTAAGCGCCCATGCGGGCCAAAATCACGAGTTATGTTTAAGCGCCCATGGGCACTTACCCGGGACACTACAGTATTATCATTACAACAAAAAAAAATGGCTAGTTTTCATAGAGAGACGAGTAAGAGATGTCAACATAGTTCAAGGTAGAGCGCAGGAGCACAGGTGTGCTGAACAATTAGGTCTTTTACCACCGACAAAAGCAAGCATAATGTACACTTGGACGGTAGTGGGTGGTGTATACAAAACAATCGATTATTTGGCCACTTGACAGACAAGTTTATTGGACTATTTATGGCAGGCCAATCATAAGCAGTTGATACACAAACATAGACTGTCATTGTTCCACCCAAACAGACTAATACAAGTGCATACAAAAGTTAAGAGATCTCTGATCTAGCCATTGCAGCTCAGAAGATCAAAATATCTGCATTAAAGGAAAAATTGGACTCATAAAAGTGTTGTACCACTATTTACATGTAGCTAGAACTCTGCAAATCCAAGTAAAGCATGTTATGTATATTAGTGGGGTGTCTTATAAGCAAGCCGATTGTATGTTTTGACCATTCCTAGTCCTTCAAAGCTGGACATCGCCCACCCCCCTACCCCTAACACAGCCGTGCTATTGTTTCACACTACCATTGAGTGTTTACATAAGCTACATATACGTATATAGAGAAATTTTTTATATACGCCTTATCAGGAGTACATTACTAATGTACTCCTGGCCTTATTTATTTCTAGTATATAAGTATTTGTTTTTAATGCTGTATGATAGTAGTGATCCACTGATCAGTTAGCATGAAATTTACCCATGCGAATAATTATTACAAATGCATGTACCGTACCGTAGTATTCCGGGCATGCATCCACTCTCAGGTAGGTGCCCAGATGCTTGATTTAGCAGGCCAGATCCTTACAGCCAAGAATGGCAAGCACCCAGTACAACCAATTTCTGCACACAACTATCTCTCGGCAAAGGAGCTTTCACATTCCCTAGCATTGTTCTAAAGAACTCCACTGAATCACTACATGTACATCTACATGCACATTTCTATCAACACTGAGCAGCCTTAAGCAAAACCATCACCACTGCACTGCACTACATGACCACACATCTCCCTAGGCAACCACTGTGGGATGGGGGAGGAGGAGGCTACTGAAACACACAATAATACCAATTCATATGGAACCATGAACCACAAGAATAGTTCCCTAACCCTCCACAGCTGCTCTAGATAATTCCATGTCAGTCTATATATGCACATACACTCACTTGACTAGGAAAAACAAAAGATAAAAAATGAACTTTGAGGTTTTACAAAAGCTTCCCATATTAGGGATTATTTCCCTCTCTCTTCATACATAGTCCTTGATCAGTTTGATAATCGCCTAGCAAAGAAAGTTGGCCATGGTATCCCTGGGATATCCTCTCTCCTACTCTTGTTTGATTGGTTGATTAGGGTTTTGGGTGAAGACATGATCTCAGATGTGGATGATTGGCTTCCTAATTGATGGATGCTATGCCAGGCAGTTTCCAGACATCACAGATCCATGACGTATGTAAGCACTTCACGCTGTAATACCCCTTTGATACTAAAGCCTCATTAATTTTACACAGTCCAGATCAGAATTTGGAATCCATATTAAAATAATCATGTTTCTGTGCAATCGGGATAGAATCCACACTCTGATGTGCACTATTAAGTGTGCATTGCATAAAAATGTTATTGTGAATACGCTTATCGGTTGTGCAGTTTCTGGACTGGCATGTGTACAAACAAGAGTTTGACTACACCACTACATAAGCTGGTAAGCAGCCTATACAGGTATGCAAACGCCATCCATGAAAGCAGGTGAATAGCACATTGTTAGTAGAACATCATTACAGTAAAGAGTTTGATATGATTTAAGATGCTTATCATAGTAAACTGAAGCCAGTGAGCTACCTACAGTCGAACTTTTCCATTGCAAACACCCCAAGGACAGCTGTCGGTCAGCTGCCTTCACTGAGGGATAGTTCTTGATCTAACTCGTACACAATTTCATCTACGTAGCTGGAATTAGTTTATACGGTGACTGTATTGACTCAAGTGGATGGAATTGGGATGCTCCAAGGTTTATTTCAGGGGAGCCAGGGGGTGCTTTCACCTCTGACCCCCCTCCACGAACTTGGCCTTGGATTTGTATTTGTCTACCCCCTTGAATTTGGCACTAGGCATTCACCCCCCTTCTTGAGTGAAGTCCTGAAAAATTACTATTTTGAAACTTTCATCACAACATTTTCTCAGAACATTGACTAGTCACCCACTATCCATATTAGCACTGCTTAGAAGCCACTAGGAAATCCTAACCTCCAATATTTTTCATGCTAATTTCAAATCATAGATGCTATTATTCACACTTTGTGGAGTATGTTTATCAGCTAGCATCCTGTAGAGTGTGGTTGCTACCTACCTACCTGCATCCTTCTAAGGAGTATACTGTAAAATTGAATAAAAACCAAACAATAAAAAAAATCACCCCCCTCCTCTATCTAAACTGGGCAAGCCACACTCAGCCCAAGCTCCTCTCCACAGTGTACATGTATGGGCAAAAAACGAAGAGGACTGGCTGATGCTACTACTTAGCTCACTAAGTGCTCAGGGAAACCCCAACCCACTACTTCCTGTCACAGGACTCGGGGAGCCCAAACCACCAAACCACAGACAAGCCTAGAAGCTTAAAAGCTTACCCCTAGAGAAGAGATCGAGGGGTACGTATATTATACTACGTTTCTCTTTGTGTGGGACTGTCGGCCACACAGACCAAGACATTGAGCTGACCTACTGTATGTATGCTGTGTGTGCACACACATGGTAACGGATCACACGCCCACTCACCCACATGGTTCCAGTCAAGCTCTAGAAATGCATTTGCATAGCTCATATTATGTACATGTATGTAAACAAACATAATATATAACAAGCCTGTACATGCGTCCATCCACTCAACATAAACTATACAACTACTACACACCGGTCCCCTCCTTTGTTTTTTGTGCCTATGGATACACAAGAATGCTATGTGGGTGGATGCGTGAGTAGATCGAGTTTCTAGTGTAGCCGTCACTCTGACACTAATACTCTCACCCCTCTCTCTCACCCCCCTCTCCCTCTCCCTCTCTTGTCCTTCCCTCCATTTCATACACTAATCTTCTAGTATAGAATATTATAGGATATTCTGTCACACATAACAAAACACTTCTGCCAATTTCTATCATACAAGCAAACATTGGAATGGGCAGTATGCGCAATCTCTCCCACTTTGACCCTACACGACTCCAACCGAAGCGTCCAGCCATGTACATGGACAAATACACTGTACATTATACACTATTATTACTATTCATCACTATTAGCCAGACTCCTGGATAAACTACAAGACGACTTGTTTTGTCAAACATTCATCTCCGGGGCAACTGTGTACACACTCCACTGGCATGGCATTGTTCAGATGCGCGGCATACCTCGCCGACAACAGCACCATGTATATGCACTAAGTCATGCAGCACGAGTAGCATAATGCCCATATACTCGTCGGCGAAAAAATGAGATGAATGCCCGCCCAGCTGAGGAATAAAAGAATGCCAATACGTAAACACGCTGTTGTAAAAATAGTTGCACTCATAAGGGGCATACTTACTGAAGGGGCTCGAGTCAATAACCCCTTGGTCAGTGTTAGGGACACTAGCTATAAAAGGGGCTTGAGTCAATAACCCCTTGGTCAGTGTTAGGGGCACTAGCTATCATTAATAATTATAAAAGGGGCTTGAGTCAATAACCCCTCGGTCAGTGTCAGGGGCACTAGCTGTCATTAATTATTATAAAAGAGATGGTTCAATCCAGATACACAGACGATCAAGAGTAGATCCCGTAATTTAGTACTCGCAAAGCAGCATGTTTTAAGCCAAAATCACAGAAAAATCAACGTACCTGCAAATAGTTGTCACCTTAAGGTAGCTGGGAGTACATATACATGTACTACGTATCACACACTATACAAGCTGATCGGTGCAATAATATTCATCTAAAAGGATGGGAAATGTCTGGGAACGAGAGGAAATGTGCAAAAATAGACATCCTTTTCACACTCTCTTTCAACTGTTGTTTGGTGTGACTTTCCAATTTCCTTTTTCTGCAGGCAGGGTACTCACAACAGCTTACTTAAATTTCACATTTATGGCCTTGCTGCTAAATCGGTGGAAAGAGATATCACTATGTGGTGGAGTTAGTTGACAAATAAACCGAGGTGAACGATGTAAACAGTCTAACTGTTTGGCTAAAGGACTGGTCTTTGATAGGGAAGTACGAGCAAAATTATGTACATGTGGAAGGATGCAAAACAATCACTCATGTGCGCGCCAATAGAGTGCAATGTCAGCATTTTCTGTATGTCACTTAAAATGGCACACTAACAAAAACTGCTGTATCAGGACGCATATCTACCTACACTCGACACAGCTTGATTGTGATGTCATAAAAGTGGGTCTTCACACTGAATTAAGCTAATGTCTGTCTGTTAATATTTCAATTTCACCACCACTACACTTCCATTGACGGTAGCCTTAGGAGGCCTGTAACAATAGCTGGAAGCCTCGTGGGACTTCACTGATTTCATGCCTTCCCCTGATCACCACTGAGTTGAAACAATCATTGCAAGGTCTGATGCAACAATGCTATGAATAATAGTATGCGTATTACTCCATTCGGTACTAAAATATCATTCACTATGGCTACTGGTGAGTAGCAGCTTTTACCATTATTTCCCAATCAACATTAAATTTTAAAATCAGCACTGGTCTAATCGACATTAAATTTTAAAATCAGCACTGGTCTATAATATCATCCACAGAAAACACCTATATCATTTATTTATGCATCAGCAACCTCTGAGAAATAATAATTACACTCTTGACAACAACATGGTTGCCATGACAGCAGCTAATAAGGGTCACCCCTAGAATAGAATTAGATTTTATAGCGCTAGTCTAAACACTTTCACTAAATTTCCCCTGAAATTACGGACATTTCCTTTAACTAGGACACATCAAGGGTATCCTTTAAAGAGTGATTCTCAAATAAATGGTCGCCCTAGCTACGTCACCAAGACATATCAATATCCTCATCCTGTCGCTTGCTAATATTATAATAATAACAATGTACTAATAATTCATCCAACTTTGGAAAAATTTCCCAGCAATATTAATTTTAATTTTGTATGAACCCTTGACCACATCCCCAGTGGCTGCATAGTTCTAATGGTGCATGTGGTAAAGGTCGTCAATACACACCTCGATGCCGGGGCCTCAATCGCAGAGATGGAGTCTAAGATCAACTTTCGACTTCGAATTTCGATGCTTCAATCAAAGGAGATGAACTCGACAGCACAGTACAGCTTCCGAACTTCAGATCGGTCGTGGCATGACGCGTGCTATAAATAGTACAAGGCTAGCTTTATTTATCCACAGGATTACGTCAGCCAAGAGAACGCGTGAAGTTCGGCCGGCATTACTTGTCGGAGAAAGTAGCACTCAGCTTTTAATGTATTCGCTGGGTATGTATGTAAGTTAATATATGATTCTATGGATTTTCAAGTCTCAGAAGTGTTCTGTAAAGGCTCTGAATTTTAGCGCTATGACGACATAGGTTACATCATAATTACAACATAATTACCTTATAACCGCAAAAAAGTAAATTTATACTGGGGATGTAATATCAGGAGTGTGGTTAATATTTTGGCTAAGGGGCTCTTGTGGGTGGAGGGGTATGGCAAGTTCTAGTTCCAATTCAGACCTCTATTACTTCCAGTTTAGACCTCTTTCCACGAAATTAATTCCATTTGTCAATGTTTGGACCTAAACTAATTTAACTCCCTATACACAAAACTTATTTCCAGTCTGGGTCACAGAAACACCGCTCACCCATACTTCAAAAAGCTTAATCTCCTATCTGTGTAATAAAAAAACAGCTTCAGTCGGAAATACACATACATACACATACACGCAAGTACGTAGCACATTGCCAAATGCATCTGGCAAAAAAAAAGCAACTTTACTACAAAGTTTATTTTTTTAAAACCACAACGGGGGTTGCCTTTTTACCATGTATTTTCGTCCCATGATGCCTACGTGGTACCTTCCACTTACATCACATCGCACTATAGAGCATGGTACATTTGATAGTCAGTTGCACAAGTTGGTGGATATATATTATTGTACTCTCGAGGAAATAAACAGGGACAGCCCCTTCTCCACCTTGCTCATCGTACACAATATATATGTTGGTTTTCCTCTTGGCAATATCATTATTATGATACTCAACACAGTGCTTTGTATACTGTAAAATTTGTGAATTCTCGTCGTTAAAAAATTTCGTCTTGTGCAAATTGATGAAAATTTATGTGAAAATTGTTTATTTGTACTGATTTATATTAGATATGGCCTACATTTGAAAGTTTCCAGCAAGCATAAAAAAATTTTGCAAACGAAATTAACACGAATCATGGTAACTGATCAGAGATAAACAGGTAACTATGTTTGCAAATCACAGCTGGAGACTTTCCACAAATGCCAATACTAGCGGTTTTATTTGGGAGCGTTTGACTGCTTGTAACAGCCACGCTACAGATGACATCAAAACACAAGCAATTTGCAAAAACGACTGCATCTATCTATGAATCACGTACTTGAATGATAAATCTTCCCTTATGGTCCAGGATTTACTAAATACACAGCTTATATAGTGAAATGATATAATCATGGAAATCCTCAGAGATATACCCTTTATTTAGGCCATAATCATATTATTATAAGGATCTAGGCACATTGTATAATATTACAATTGTGAGTATACATGTAGATCTTTAGATCTGCAAACATAATCTGTGTGCACGTGCAAGGCTTAACGTGTGCAATATTAGATTCGCAATTTATCCTGACTTACTTAAAATGCAATTATTAAACATGTCCTAGAGTATGCATATCTATGTGCTCATGCAATTGCTTGCAAATGGATGCAGCCACATGTTGAAGCAGACCCTTCACTTAGTAATTGAGTGTGTTATGTACTGCACTACCGGTGATTCTAAAAATAGCTCTTGTTGGCCTATTTGTAGCAAAGGATCTAGTACCGACTAGACTTCATGTTTTCTTGTCTGACTATCTGTCCAAGCCACACTAGTTACATGTCAGCACACAGAGAATTCATGACTTTCATGACTTACGTCATGTAAGCCATTTGTAATGTTTTTTTGGGGACAATACGCACGATCTTGCAACACCCCTCCCTTATTCACATTCCACAGTAGCTATGTATTACCAGGAGTATATATATAGTGTAGTCCTGGTAATACATATCAGCTCCCAATAACAATGGAGTATTCCCAAATCACTAATCACCTTGTTTCTATCTCCATTTCCATCAGGTCAGGCATTAAAGCGAGGATGATATCATTGTCTCATAATACATAATATTATTATATAGATACATAGTGGAACCCCTCTATTTCGGACACCCCAGGGACAGCTTGATTAAAGGAGGCATCCTCATTTCGGGGGTAGTTTTCCATCAGGTCAGGCATTAAAGTGAGGATGATATCATAGGCATATTATGTAGATACAACCCCTCTATTCCGAACACCCCAGGGACAGCTTAAAGTGTCTTGATTAAAGGAGGCGTCCTCATTTTGGGGGTAGTTTTTTACACTGTTCTACATGTATGTAGCTGGGACTGTGCATGGTGTCCTGATTAAAGGAGATGTCCTCATTTCAGAGGTATTCTTACAGAGGGGTTCCATTGTACATTACAAGGAGTGTGGACTTCCTTATTAATGATTAATTTAATTGAATTATAGTGAGCAACGAGTGGAAATTAATGAAGCGCGAAGCATCACAAATTACGTGACTGTTGATGAGTGTGGTAGTTGAGCAAGGCAATCGAGTGAAAAATTAATGGCAGTCGAAATCAAAGCCTACAACAACTGGACAGTTGGCAGCAGAGCATGCAAAAGGAGAGCTACTTGCTCACTCATGGGATATAGAAGGTCAAACACTGTGAGTACTGTAAACACAATTATCAGCTACATGTATTTCTTCAAGAGGGGGAATTAGACATGTTCCAGTACTTTAGTACTATATACTCTCTGCATGTATTAAAGTACACACTAGAAATTCTAGGTAACCTCAGGGGTGGGGAAATCCCAACAAGCCTTTCCTCTCATAGGCCCATTGGTACAATATCAAGTCAGCAAATGAGCACAAACACGCCATACTTCCAAATAGCAAACTCTAGCACGAATCATTTTTTTTCTTGTATGAATATTTCTGAACAGTTGAGCTCATACTCAAAAATATTATTATTCTATTCTACCACTAGAACGTTCAAGAATATTAATATTCTATTCTGCCAGTGTTGGTGTAACAAGAACAAGCGTACTTGCTATGCGGATTAGTTGAGTACACGTTGCAATTTGAGAAATACTTTGAACATTCTATATTGCACGTATCTCTCAGTGCCGGAAGTGCGTGGGGATAAATACTCGCCACTGTTTATTCAGTGAGCGCTGTGTAAATTAATTTTTACGCTGTGAGTCGTAGGTTGCGCTGCGATTGGGTCCCCTCCTTTCGGCTAATAAAGGCAGGGAAGGGCTCTCGTGTGTACCTGGTGGGGCACCCTACGATTGGAACGTTCAGTTGGCTGCCATACACGTCTCTCTTCCTCTCCCTCTCTCTCTCTCCCATTCTACACATACATGTAGAAGCCCCCTTGCTGGAATATACCAACAAGTTGCCAAGGAGGAAACAGTAAATTTTGAAAATGGACTTGGCTGGCTACATGTACGACACTGGTACGTGGGATGAGTATAGCTCGATTTAGTCACATGACTGAATCCAGATAACCTTATTATAGGTGGGTACACACACACACACGCACACACACGCGCGGTCCACCTCAGCATTGAGAAATGTACAAATACGGCAAGCATCCACCCACTCAATGGCACTTTCTGTTGCCCTCAGACTCCAGTCTGCCTACTCAAAAAAGATACTCATCTTCTCAGTCCCCACCCTTGACAAGCAGGAGGAGGAAAAAGCTCTGAATGACAACATGTACGTATGTATGATGGACTACTGCTCAAATTTCACAGGATATTATGTAATTTACAGCCAATAGCATTTGCATACAGTACACACCCTTCTACAATATTATGCTATGTCAATGCCCTGGCTCACGTTGAGATCTAATGGGTGATATCAAGGGCTTATAGGCTATAAACCCTTGGTAACAGTCCGAGTACCCTAGATTATCATCAACACGATGAACCACTTCAAAAGAATCTTTCATCTTCAAGTGAAGCAAAGCTTTATGTTGAATCACACAGTCTAATTAGATATAAGGTCATGTGACTTTAAAAGAGTTTGAAGTGCTGCATACCTGTATATACATGTATACCATCCACTGTACGTACCTTGACCTTATTTCCAGACCCTTCATCTCTCTCTCTTATCTTGACCCCAATCTTGGCACCAAGCTCCACCAGGCCATCATAGTCACGACTCCTGAAAATGATTTATACATCTTTAGCGACATGGTCATAATGGTTGCTAATTAGAGGATTTATGGTACTATAAATTATGGGTCCAGTCAGTTGATACAGATCACCTGTGACACAAAGTCAAGTTTATGCAGGCTCAGTCGCAATGCATTCCAATTAGTGCCCACCCACACAATAGACTATTTTGATTCTAGGGAATCCATCTTCTGATATTGAGCCAATAGCAGGATAATAGGTTTATCTTCTATTATTCTTACCAAGTATCTTTTCCAGAAAACATGGCTCTGCTCAAGAAGGAGTTGTACTTCGGAACGTTGATAGAGTGGTGAAGCCACAAAAATAACGAAATACAATGACGTAATCACTAATATCATCGTATACTAACAGTATGCGGAGAAATCTGGGCAGATAGATGCCTTATCTGTCAAATGAATGGAGTGACAAGTGTCTCATGAATGTTATTTTTTTCATGAACTATTAAGACCTCCTGTGAGTGACATACGGCAGCACAGCAGAGCTTCAGTTTGACCGCCCCATTTCTCTTACAAGACAGTTTGAACTATTGAAGAGCAGTTTGCGGTCTGCAAGTACATGTACCACAACCTTTGTTACTTCGGGCGGCGCTAGCTTAGAATAGACTCTATTTCCTAGTTCAGCTAGCTACATAGCTGAGTGTGCTACTTGTATCAAGACTATTAAACCCTTCTGGGTGTCTCAAAGATTGTGTCCCTGGCTTGAAAAGAAAAGCAAAATGGATCCTAGTGAGCAGCAAGCAGACCTTTCGGCGGGCATTGTGTCCCCTCAAAGCTCCGTGGACGCTTCCAGTAGGGACAGGGCCGTGGTGACAGAAGGTAAGCCTTTTGGATTTTTAATAGAGTGGGGATGTGTAATTTGTAGCTTTATGGGATTGGAATTTTAGCTTGTATTGTGTGTACCTCACTGCACACTACTCACACAACACATACCATGATTGTACATCCTTAGGGAATCCACATGTTTGATTGATACATGGCTTTCTATAACCTCAGGGCTGTGATTTTTAGTTAGTGGCTGATATTTGATAGGAGGGTTACTAGAGGGTATGTGAATATTAAATACAGCCCTGGAACTGTGATCGCTATTACAGTGTAAATGCCCCTGTATCTTGTGCGCGTGTGTGGCAATGTCCCCCCTTTTATAAGTAAAGACATGGTTCGTAAATATCCAAGCGTTCGTATAGTCACGGGTAGTTGAACAGTGTATGTGTGTACGCTTATACCCTTATGAAAGTCACAGAAGATTCATCTTTAGTAGTACGAGCAAGCGTGCATTGCTGTCAAGTGTATAGAAACTGACGACCCTCTCGAGTTGTTCCCTGGGGAGCACTATGTGAGATGGGAGATGTGAGACCCCTTAGGTGTCCATGTGGTCTGTGTTTGTATATAGCAAGCCACTTTCGTACTTCAGTTGTAGTTTGTGTATTGTCTGAAGTGGGTGTGCATTGGTATGTGTCTGCTTGTACATGTGTAGTACTTGGCTGTATAGAAAATCCATTTCCAAGTATGCTAATTGAATTGGTTACCATAGCCTCACCACCACATGAAAAGGGCTGTTCTAATTATATTGCCCTAGTATAAAATTACTTTTTTGGACTACTATATAGTACTACTCTTGTATATTATGTGTACTAGGCCTAGGCAGGATATGTACATGCATAGTTGTGGTTTTTTGAATATAACGTAGTCTGGGGAATGCTGCATAGCCAGTTGGGCTGTCAGTGTTTCAGCACAGGTTTCAAGCACGTAGCACTGCAGTGAAAAAAAAAGAGAAGTCACTACCACACTACCTATAGTCAATATACTATTGCTATTAGCTACATAGCTAGCTAGCTTTATTATCGTTGCAAGTTGCAAAGTTCGATAGATCATCAATTTTGTGTGATACAGTCTTGATTGAGAGTGAAGTTTAGCTCAAAATTGCACTGCAGCCTAGTAATTACCTCTTCTAGTCTACTGCATACTAGTGGATTGCTGCTACTCTCTCACCCATCGGTACAAAAGCACTGAACTTAAGAATTCGAAATCTTCTAAGTTTCATCTGTTTTGACTCGCAAAGATAGTCGACACCCTTTCATCTAGAAGTAATTTAAACTCTCTTCCTCTTTTTGTGAGGTACTATTTGGACGGTGGTTGCTGTTTGAAGTATACCTGTGGGCACCATGCATCTCAGTGAAAAATCTGGTCAGTTGCTGTTGAAAATCTGATAGCCATTGCAAATGCCTACATACATGTATAATATTGAAGACCGCTAGCATGAAATATCCCAATTACTTTTGATTAAAGGAGGTGTTGTACTTGTGCTTAATACCAGGAGTAGTGCACTCGATAGCTCTGACTATGCATTTGGAGAAAATTTGGCATGTTGCTTAAGATTGTGTGTAAATACTCTATTATGTACCTCTCTGGAGTTGTGGATATCCATTGCTAGTAAATAGCTCAGCTATGAATTCTATCTGCTTCTTAAGTAGTTAAAACTATGCTTTTCTTTGGATTTATGGAGCTAGGCTCAGAAACTATGCTATTGAAGGAGGTGCATTTAGAAGTACATGTACATGGGAATTTCTTGCATGATGTTTTGATCTAAAGTTGATCCACTGTATATACTGTGTATATAGTGTGGTAGTGTTGAGTCTTGATCAGTTTTTAGTTTTGATAGCTATACTTTTTTTTGTGGTAAACCTGTAACCGGGCCCTATATCAGAATGTTGATTTAGGCAGCTTGCAGTTTAAACTGCTCTGGCATAAAGATATACAGCTAAATTTGATTTTTGTCGAGCAATTAAAATAACTGAGCTTCATTAGCCTGTGTAAGTGAATTCCAGGTTCTGTGGGGAGTATTCATCTCTCTTTCTCCCTCTCCCTCCCCCTCCCTCCCTCCCTCTCTCTCCCTCTCTCAGTGTGTATATCGTTCCTAGTTTTGTTTAGCTTGTGGTGTTGAATATTCCAAATGCTAACAGATTTACAGATCTTTATTTATTTCTTGTGCCTCGATAAACAGCTGCCCTCCACCATTTGTTGTGTATACTCTCAGTTTATTTTCACTAAGCTATCTGTGTGTGCACATACATCGTATGTATGTATAATATGCTTATATAATATATGCATACACAAATTCTGCAAAGTCCCAGATAGAAAATGAATCATTCGTATCTGTATAGTTTCGCTGTATGAGTGTGTTTTGAATGTATGAAATTCTGAGCTGAAACAGCATCTGTACCCCATGAAGATTGTCCCAATATTTATGTTTTTATATCGTTCATTTTCAAGGAATTTGTGTAAAAAGAGATCATGGTGAATTGGCATAGGCATGTTGCCATGCATGAAAAATCTTTGATAGTAACACTGTTGTATGGAGCTCCAAAAGGAGCACTATGAGATCCTTGCCATATGTAGTATGCAAATAAAAAAGTGAGCTCCATGTACATACTAAATTTTGCGTGTTAATTTCCTTGTAACAAGTTAGCTTTCCTTATGGGTCACAGTTTCATATCATTAGTTTTCAAACTACCAAACTTTGTGGAATCACTTTGTAGTGTCATGATTAAATTTAATGAGGTGCCTTCGTTAAATTTCAGGGGTAGTTTTGTACACTTCTCTATGTACATGTACATAGGCTGTTGTTGTCCTGATTGAAGTTGATGTCCTTATGCCTTCTAGGGTATACAGGGGTTCTGATGTACTAAAACTGGACCACCCTAGTTGTCAATCTAGCTTAACAATTATGATTTCTTAATGCCCATTCTCATGTGCATGTGCGTGTACACGTTTTTTAGCCCTTGTCAATACATATTATACAGATTTACCACAAATATCCTCTTGTATATATATATTACTATACACCTGTACCCTATGCCCTAAATTTTCTGTAACTAGCTTGTGCTAATATTCGATTTCTTGTGCCTCTGAATTACAATGAGCTACGTATGTAGTTGTGTATGATGCTCTAAAAGCAGGGTCCCCACTAGTGCACCTCAGCCACAACTATGCCAGGGTGAAGGCTATTCCCAGGTGTCCACTATTCTAATTCAATATTGTCAGCTAATTTACAAGCTTGGTGAAGCATTCCAAGTTTCTGTATCCTGTCAGCGGTTGTTACTGGATCTGCCAACTTTTTAACTCCCTGGTCATTGTCTGTGAATGGCTATGATGGGATACAGCTGCATGTAGGCTAACATTTTTTATAGTCTGCTGATTTCTGTTTAGGTATGAAATTCTCCCAGCACTAGGATAATACTTCTTATACACTGTGTAGCTAGGGTATCAGGTGTTAATAATTTGTTGTGTTTGGGGGGGGGGGGGGGGGGGGGTGTGATATCTGTCACTACTTCTCTCTCTCTCCTCTCTCTCTCCCTCTCTCTCTCCCTCTCTCTCTCTCCCTCTCTCTCTCTCTCTCTCTCTCTCTCCTCTCTCTCTCTCTCTCTCTCTCTCTCTCTCTCTCTCTCTCTCTCTCTCTCTCTCTCTCTCTCTCTCTCTCTCTCTCTCTCTCTCTCTCTGAGAGTGTGTATGTGAGTGAGTGAGTGAAAGAGAGAGTCAGATCAAATTTCTATAGTTGTGTGTTTCATATCTCAGTGTGTGGTGAGTTACGTATAATTTCCATTTTCAGGTGGGACAGACTGCACACATACACAGACACACACGGCATTGTGTAGTGACTTTCATTTCACTCCACTTTCAACAAAGCCCCTTTTTTGAATGTGGTGGTATGCACACTAGAGTGAGTACTCCCATGGTATACCTTACCATGCCTTCCCATGCATGGTACACGGTGCATGGTGTGTGTGTGGGGGGGGGGGGGGGGGGGGGGGGGATGGGATATAAAAATAGTTAGTAACGATATTTTGCATACGTATAAGCCGCTGCGGGTATACGTGATGTGTGTGTTGTTTGTACTACTACTACGTACGTATAATGATGCAGGTACACTATAGCTACATGCATGAACAATAGTACTGTGTGGAACTTATTATTTATACCGGACACTTTTCATTTTGTGATACTGTTTGCTTACATGTCTACATAGCTGTACAAGTGTATTGGTCGAGCTGTTCTTGAAAGTTTACATTTGTTTTTTGTGGAGTAAGTGATTATATTATGCACGGTGGGTGGCTGGATGAAGGTCCAGCTAGGGAATTAGCTAGTCTATAGTGAATCCCAACTGTTGAAATTTGAATACCCCTTTAATTTTAAGAAAAAAAAAATTTTTTGAGGACACCTCTTTTACTCCACCCCAGAGGGTCTCCATAATATCAAAAGAATTCTAATTAACTCTTATGAAGCAATCAAGTATTTGTGTCTTATCACGATAATTAATTTTATATAAGCATGTATTTCGTATGTACGTATGCACAGCATGGCACGACATGTATCATGTGAGGGTGGAGCAAGTGGTAAAGTGTACACATGTACATGTTCCTACGTAGATCCTCCCTCCACATCTGCCTAATGGCCTGTGTGATTTTGCTACAAACAGACCAAACAACGGCAACAGGTTATTGTTCTTTTCTCCCCAGATAATTTCTAGGAAATTAAGAAATAGTTGTAAAAGCAGATGGTGGCTGTGTTTTTTATGGTTGGGATCTTCCCATAGAAATAGTAAGGCTAGGGATTTTTTTTTTAGTTGGTGGCCATGGGTGGTCATGAAGATTGTTGCTGTGTATGGTAGTAGCGGTGATTAGAGCCATTAGGGTATGACTATTGGTTATTTCACAGCTCTATGAGCAAATCACTGTCTCAGGCTTATGTGTTAATTTGGGTGAATGTACAAGTACATGTATGTGTGTGAGTCATATACATAATATAATGTGTACAAATTCATATTTATGGAAAGAGTGGAAGTATGGTGAAATTGATACTGATTTATGTAACTCGAACAATCCGAAAGAGAGCTTGTGTTATCTAGCTAGTGTTACAGGAGGTATTCCTTAATGGTCGTTCACATAGTAACCTAGCTATGTACATGTAGTGGATTCGTTAGAGATTTTTGTTAACGTCTCTCTCTCTCTCTCCTCCGTTGCAGAGCTGGAGAAGAAGCTCAAGACAAGAGCTGAGAGGCAGGACCTCATCCAGCGAAATATTCTGCCTGGTGAGTTCATATATTCATGTATGTGTATGCGTATGTGTGTGTACGAAAGGTTTGATTTGAGAGTGTAGAAATAAGAGTGAGAGCCAGTAGAGAGAGAGAGGAGGGGGGGGGGGGGGCGAGCGAGAAAGAAAGGGGAGAGAGAGAGAGACTGTAGTTCTAATGACCCAACAACTTCACTTGTCCTTGGCTTGCTGTGTGCATAGTGAAACATTGTTTGCCCATAGTGTTGACATATCAGTGGGCATACATGGCTCCGTGTGGGTCCACACCTCATTATGCCGATCTTTTCATGCACACCCATCCTTTCTCTCTCTATTCACGTCCTCACACAGTTGTATACATATGCACAATCCTATTAACCCTATTGCCTTAATTATTCTTGCGGCTACATGTATGAATTCATTACTGTACTGTCCGGCTATCCAGTTTTTTGTTGACCTTGGATCCTGATTATTGTGATACTGGATAAACAGTGTATATTGTGCATTGATCACCTGTTCAGAGGGGTATGTCCCTATATCCCCTCCCATAGTTCATCTATGGTCTGGCCATTGTGTTATATGTGCAATACAGAGGTAGTTCGTGAAGCCTGATTGAGTATATTAATATGTGTACAGTGTTACAGTGTACGTACATGTAGGTGTTGCAGGTGTGCAATGGTGTAGATAATGCGTGGCAAACAAAAGCCTAAAAGCTTAAGCATGACACGGTAGCATATTTAGTGGTGTCAGGAGACGATCGTTTTACTCGTCCTATTGTTTAATTTCCTCTCGTTTAGTGAGGAGGGAGAGAGAGAGAGAGACAGAGAGAGAGAGAGGAGGGAGAGGGAGAGAGAGAGAGAGATGGGGGGAGGGAGGGAGGGAGGGAGAGGGAGAGAGAGTCTGTTCTCCATATCAAATTAGAACCTTCCATAATATATTTCCCTCACCTAATAGTTACCCTAGTTACCATAAGCACCAAGGGCTCCCCAGAGGTGTGCCACATTCTTCATCTCTAATTGATAAAATCATTCCTATAATTTGCCTCGAAGCAGTCATTAATCCAGCCCTAGACTATACACTGTATGTATGCACACTGGAGCCAGTGTGTGTGTGGGAGTAATGCGGTGAATCATAAGGACTGAATTATTCCATTCATCTATTCTCTACACGCCCAGAAGAGATTTGTAACCTTAATTGTCCCTCAAAACATGATCCGATATTTGGACAGATGCATTGTACACAGTTATTATGGTATTGTCTATGCTACG